>CAKNXH010063692.1:10612-44005 GCA_932178445.1 Andricus quercusramuli | reverse complement strand
CCCCCCACCCCACACACATATTCCGCGCAATCTAGGGTCTGAAGGGGGAGAAATGTCGTCGAAGATACCCGGTAATAAAGCTTATCCAAATTATTTCGTGGATAACAGGTCGGATTCGGATGCCATTCGGGATCGTCATCGTCGAAATCTGAATCCGCTTTTGATAAACCCCTGGTTTAATTAGGGAGCTTTTGCTCATTTTAATGGAAGTCGTGACGCAACCGAGACTTCTAGGCTCAGACCGGTACTAGATCCATCGACCGAAATAAACGAAATGGGCTCAGTGGAAAGGGAACTCAGGCACGTGCGATTTGAAAATGAAGACCCAACGTTCCAGCCGAGAATTCCAACCGTGGATTCTCGATTACCTCGCGACAATAATTTTTCGCAAAATAGAGGCGTGAATGATTCCGATTTAAGCGTTCAAACTACAGTTACGCGACTAATTAGGGTTGCAGTTGGCGAAGCAAATGCCAACGGGCAAATAGTCGGTACGGAGATTTTCGTCTCAGAATAACATTATCGCAAAATGACGGTTGGTGAGCGAAATAGCTACCAAAATATTCAAGGGAATAATCGAAGCATGCGTCGTACTTCTCTTCGTTCAAACGATTCCCAGGGTTTTACATTATCCGGTCGGGATTCGAACGTATCGTCCACGCGGAGAACAAGTTTCTTATTCTCCTGGCGCAGTGCTCCCTATTTTGGGAACTTTTTGAAATGCGTTTGCGGCGTGCCGGCAACCCGATTGGTTTCTGTTGGGGCGCGTATTTTAAATTATATTAAACATTCACATTTAATATTTATGATAATTAATGATTTGGAAATGCATAAAAAGTAATTTCTTAATCCTAAAATAGAATTTTGGATCATTGTGATAAAAAAAACTTATTTCTTTCGCTGAACTCAGAATTCATAACGTCTTTTGAATTATAATCCAATTATTTTTTATCTGTCGCTCCAAAATCTTATTTTAGGGTTAAGAAATTACTTTTTATGCATTTCCCAATCATTATTTATTATAAATATTAAATTTGAATATTTATATAATTCAAAATCAGCGCGCAAACAGTTACCAATCCGGAAGTACCGGCGCGACATAAGCGCAGTTCAAAAAGTTCCCAAAATTATGAGCACTGTCCTGGCGTGAGGATGACTCAAGCGAAAGCAACAGTCCCGCTCGATTTGATTCGTCTCAGAATCGGAGTCTACCGTCGATTCGTAGAACCGGTAGAGGTTACTCTGGTTTGGACGGTAACATGCCAAGGAAAATCGGTCAAATAGTCAGCTCCTGGAAAATTTCTTTTCCAAAAACACATAGAAACGCTGAGCAGTTTCTATTAATTCTCAAGGATTATTTGAGTACCAGCGGGATACATAGGGACGTATTCGTTACGTGTTTGTCGAAAATCTTTGAGGATCCGTATAGATAATGGTACCTCGTTAATAAAAACTGGTGGCGTACGTAATTCGCATGTAGGGCTAGACTCATATTCGAGCGTATGCAGTACCCGCCGGAATTCAGAAAACAATTGAAACAAATACTCAAAAGTTTAATCCGCGACTGACTTTCGAGATTTTAAATCTACCTCTCAAAACCTATACTGAATTTCTGCATTATGTGAATCAACGTAGCTATCTCTACCAGAGATCAATTAAGAAAATTCGCCTTCTTTTGTTCACAAAAATTTATCTATTTGGATTGAAAATGAACTTTTTTGTAGAAAAGTTTAATGTTTTTGCAACGCAATATTTTACGGTGGTTTTGAACCCTCTCTCCTTTCTAGGGTCGTATTCCAGATAGCGTCTCATCTACACCCCGTCCGTGAGCGACGCCGCTTATGCGTGAGAATGTAGCGGTAAGTGGAAGGGGAAGATTTCGTGGTCTACCCTCTCTCCTAAAAGTCGCGTTTATCTGGTCGACTTCGATCGCTCGCCCTGAAAAATCTCAATTTTCAGAGAAAGCCCCCTTTCTTCGGTTTTTGTTTTTGTTGTAAATTTATTTTTTAAACTAAGAATGTAACCGTTTTCCGTTGAAAAGTCATCTATTTTGTTCAAAATTCGTTTTTTTTCGGTTGTTGTACCAAAATTGATTTATTAAATTCTGAATTCCTGTTTCCTGTAGAAAATTATTGGTTTGAAAATTTTATTTTTTTGCAAATTCAATTTTTTGCTTGAAAATTCAAATATTTTGTCGAAACTTTGATTTTTTGGGGGTAATAAAGATGTTTTTACGGAAAATATAAGTATTCTATTTTTTGTTGAAACTTTATATTTTTTAGTTGAAAATGCAACCATGTGGTTGAAAATTCATGTATTTTGTTGAAAATAGGTATTATTTCCTTGAAAATTTCACTATTTTGTTGTAAATTCGATTGTTTTTTTTATTCAAAATTAATTTTTTGAATTGAAAATTTAAATGTTACATTTTTTGTTCAAAATTAATCTTTTCATTTGAAAATTAATTTGTATCGTTGAAAATTGAACTAATTTGTTTAAAATTAAATTTTTTATCCGAAAATTTAACTAGTCCATCTTTGGTTGAATACTTATTGTTTTTAGCTTAAAATTGGTCTCTAAAGTTGAAAATCGAACCATTTTGTCGGAAAATTTGTATTTTCTTGAAAAATTGTCTTTTTATTTGAAAATTCATCTTCTTTGGTATCAAATTATTATTCGTGTTTGGAAATTCATCTATTTTAGTTAAAAATTCATTTCATTGGTTGAAAATTCGTGTTTTTCTTGGGTTAAAAATTAATTTCTTCAACTGCAAACTTTACTATAAACTGAAATTTTCAGTTAAAAAATGTAATTTTTTCAGTTATTTCTTAGGTTGAAAATTTAACTATATTGTCGAAAATTCGCTTTTTATTTGTTAAAAATTAATTTTTTACTACAAATGTGACTAAGATATGCAGCACAAATTTGAAACATTTTAGGCCCTGAAATCTTGTCTCCTACGTAGATAGATAAACGTTTATTTTTCAGCCTGCTGGCCTTAAAAAATTGACTTGCTTACACATCCATTTTTTACAGAATTTTCTTAAAACTAACCCTTAAAAACTAACATCCATCCATTCCTTATCTCTAAGCCGCACGCTCTTATCGCCTTGCCTTCCTCGCTTCGCCTCGCTCGCATATCCCTACTTTTTCTCATTGCCTCGCTTGCCAACCTCTGTTTTCGCAGCTAATACCTATTACTTATCTACTATTTACAATATTTACATCTTACTTATATCTACTTTCTCTCCTATTTACAATCTTTCCTTCTCCACTCCTCTTCCTCCTTCCTTCTCTTCATCTCCATCTTACCCAACACTCCCTTCACCCATGCTACTGCCCTTTTTTCCCCCTTTTCATGCAACAATGCCTCCATGCTTATCTCACTTCTTTCCACCTCCACGCACTCCTCCAACCAGTGCTCCACTCTTGCATCCCCCTTTCCACACAGTTCACACATCCTCTTCTCCCGAGAGAGCCAGAACCTATTGAAACCCTCCATACACCCACACCTCATCCTCGCTATAAGCTCCTGACTTCCTTCCTCTCCTTTCTTACATAAATATTGCGCTCTTGCCCTTGGCATAATCCACACATAGTTCCCGTTAAATCTTGACTCTCTTATTCTCTCTTCCCCTTCTGTCTTCTCTCTCTCCATGCCGTTTTGCTTAACCAAGACATAAACCTTCCTTCCTTCCTCGTGCATCCTTCTCACTTCATCCATCAGCAGTCCATTCATTCCAAAGTACCTTTCCCTCTCAGCCTCCATCTTCTCACCCCCTCCCCTGTTCTCCTTCTCCCACCAACACTCCCTAACCAGCCTTCCTCTTCCAAAAATTTCTCCTCATATTTACACGCCCGGCTCCCTGCTAGGATTCCTACACTCGTTCTCCCCGTCTCCCTCCTGACAATATAATTAGGCGTGTTCCTTGCCAACCCCAGTTGTCTCCTATGTATATATTTACATACAGTAAATGATATTTTCCTCTTCGCAATAAATCTAATGATTATAAGTTCATTCGGGATTTTAAAACCGGAATAAATTTGGAGACCAGCTGGATCGTAATTCGTATAGTGGGGCGAGCTCGGGTTCGTGCTCGTGCATTTTCGGCTTTACATGAAGCTGGTCTACGCAGCGTGTAACAGAGCCAACTCACCGACACGGTACGTTTGCATGCATTGTTCCCAGATAGGAAAGTGGTGCTTTGCCGAAAAATCCCACGTACTGGAGATACTGGCGAGACTCGACATGAGTGGATGCGGAGCACTTGGCTCCTAAACTATGCCTCCCCCCTCCATTGACGCACAACTCTTCCATGGTTCATTCCAATCGTTCCCATTCCAGGATACTTAGGTCGTTCAAAATACATTCATGGCAATATAAAACAGTCCGAAAAAATATAAAAAATGTTAAGAAATCAATTATATAATCAAGAATATTTCCTCTTCTAAACATTCCTTAATTAATAGTGATTAATCTACAGGCCTCTGACTCACTTCAGAGACCAAAAATAGGATAAATAGTATTTTCGACAGCATTTTTTATTATTTTCTTGAAAATTCAACAATTTTGTTAAAAAGTCATACTTCTTGATTGGAAATTCAACTGTTCTGTTGAAAATTCGTCTTTTTGACTTGAAAATTCAACAAAATTTTAATTTATTTTTCTTCCCTAAAGATTTTTCTAAATTAAAAATACAACTATTCTGTCGAAAATTTATCTTTTTTGTTTGAAATATCATCTCTTACTGTAGAAATTTCACCTTTTGTATTAAAAATTGCAACCTTCTGGTTAAAATCGAATCTTTTTTGATAATAATTAATTTTGTAGTTGAAAATTTAAATGTTCTGTAGAAAATTCATATTTTCAGTTCTAAAATTTAACAATTTAATAGAAAATTTAATTATTTTGTTGAAAATTAGTTTTTGTTGGATATATCCAGCTGTTTGTAAAAAAGCCCGAAAAACATAAAAAATGTTTAAGAAATCAATTATACAAAGTCCAATATTGCATATTAGAGAAGATAATGTTCATAATTTTAATTTTGAATTCCTTTTCATTTTAGCATTCGAACTGCTGAAGAGAAAAAGAATATTTTTTTAAAATTTGATTAATGAATTAGAAAATAAATAACTATTTTTTAGGTAAAAACTTCAAGTCTTCCAAATAATAATTATAATTGAATAATAAAAACCATGCAGATTAAATATTATATCTTTTTTCTTCTGATAGAAAATCGATAGCTTTGAGGCAAATATATTCTTAAAATCAACACTCATTTTTACCAATTGTCTTGACAGTTTTGTTTTTAGAAAGATGTTATGATAATGTAAAAATATTCGACGCAAATTTGAAATATATGGATTGAGATTGAAAATTTTAAATTGTACTTATTTTTAATTTCTAAGAAGTAAAATGTTATGATATATGGTTTCAAGTTGTATTTAAAAAATCCAACGAATTTAAGAGATTTCGTTTCAAAAATTTTTAGAACTGAAAATATTCGAAAATTTGTCATTACGGATTTTCAAATAGTTTGTTCTTGATATTGTAAAATAAACAGTTGCATTTGGAACGAAAAAATTGAATTCGTACCAAAAAAATACGATTTTTCAAAGAATATAAAAATTTTTAACCAAATATAAATTTTCTACTAAATGGTTGAATTTTATAACCCAAAGTACGATATTTTCACAAAACAGTGGAATTTTCAACAAATCATTTGAATTTTTAACAAAATATTCACATTTTCAGGTAAAAAAAAAATAATTTTTAACAAAAAAAGCCAACGAATTTTGAACTAAAACTATGAATCAACCAAAAAGCTGTGCTTTTAAGAACGATAATTCAAATTTCGACCAAGGACCTTAATTTTTAAACTAAAAAGATGAATTTTCAGCAATATGATATTTCAACAAACATCAAAAGATTGTAATTAGAAATTAAAAGCAGCTGGATTTATCCAACAAAAACGGATTTCCAACAAAATAATTAAATTTTCTATTAAATTGTTAAATTTAAGAACTAAAAATATGAATTTTCTACAGAACATTTAAATTTTCAACTAAAAAACTAATTTATTACCAAAAAAGATTCGATTTGAACCAGAAGGTTGCAATTTTTAATACAAAAGGTGAAATTTCTACAGTCAGAGATGATATTTCAAACCAAAAAGATAAATGTTCGACAAAATATTTGAATTTTTAATTTAGAAAAATCGTTAGGCAAGAAAAATGAATTTCAATTAATTTGTTGAATTTTCAAGTCAAAAAGACAAATTTTCAACAAAACAGTTGAATTTCCAACCAAGAAGTATAACTTTTTAACAAAATTGTTGAATTTTCAAGAAAATAATTTAATTTTGAACAAAATAATACAATTTTTTGTCGAAAATAATATTCATATTATTTTTGGTCTCTGAAGTGAGTCAGAGGCCTGTAGATTAATCACTATTAATTAAGGAATTTTTAGAAGAGGAAATATTCTTATAATTGATTTCTTAAAATTTTTTATATTTTTCGGGCTGTTTTATATTGCCATGAATGTATTTTGAATAGTGATGGGCGCTGCTCGGTATTTCACAGTCATTACCAATCCTGACCGGTCATGACGGGAAATGTTGGTAAAACGCGGTCAGACCCAAATATTTCTACCAGAAAAGGTTTTTTTATACGGAAAAGTGGTTAAGTTGTTAGGATATACCCTATGCTAAACTTCTACAAAAAGTTGTTCGGTTCTAAATGTTCCAGTTATTCTCAAAGTAATGAAAATTCCATAAAGCTGAGCATAGCAGACAACACTTTTGACAGTTTCGCGCGAGTTTCGAGGAGAATTTGAAAATAGCTTTTTACAAATTGACAAATTACATTGAAAATCTATTGCATATTTAAGTAATATTTTTAAAATAATAGTTAGTAGTGTGCTTATTTATTTTGAATAACATATTAATGAACATGGCACTTAAACATTGAGTTAAGTACTGTTTATCATATAGGTTATATTCCCTAAACAGAAAATACTGTTTTTTGTGTTCAAATGAAATAAAATCGATATCTAATTATTAAGAATTTAAATTTATGAGTAATTAGTGTGAATAATGTATTATTTGTTATTATTTGCATTGTCATTGTTCCCATTCTTAATTAAAATAATTTCCTTATTGAAATCCTTCACATATAAATAATAAAAAATAATAAATTATTTGCACAAATTCCTCCTAAATCTGAATTCATGATAATTAGATATCAATTTTATTTTATTTAAAGACAAAAAAACAGTATTTGCATTTAGGGAATATAATCTATACGATACACAGTACTTAACTTAATGTTTAAGTGTCATATTTATTGAAATGATATTGAAAATAACTTAGCATACTATTAAATATTATTTTAACAATATGACTTAATGAATGCAACAGATTTTCAATGTAATTTGTCAATTTGTAAAGTGTCATTTTCAAATTCCCCTCGAAACTCGCGAACTGTCAAAAGTGTCGTCTGCTGTGCTCAGCTTTTTCGCATTTTTATAACTTTGAGAATAATTGGAACATTTAGAACCGAAAAACTTTTTGTAAAAGTTTAGGATAGGGTATGTCCTAACAACTAGACCACTTATTCCTATAAAAAAACGTTCCTGATGGAGATATTTGGGTCTGACCGCGTTTTACCAACTTTTACCGTCATGACCGGACATTGCCGATCATTACCGGCATAGTTTGGGAGCCAAGTCTTCCGCATCCACTCGTGGCTCGACCGGGCCTACAGATATATTAATTCGAAACCACCATGTCATGAGCCATGTCAGATAACTAGTTCCACAAATGGCCACTGAATAACGCAAAATGTATTCCATTATTTTACATTAGACATAATATTTATATATACATATATATATATAAATTTACCCCGGAACAAACCACTTTCAAATCTCGCGCCACACGAAATTACCATTCACAGTCAAACAGATGAATCCCGCATCAATCTATGTTTTCATCTACAACAATAGAATCCGTGAAACCTTCTATTACCTGCAATTACGTTGTAAAGTGTTATAATTGTAAATATTCTTACACTCTAAATCATAGGAAAACAACCAAAATGCTACCCCTCAACATAAATGAAGAAGTGAATGGAGCAAAACAAGATTTACAAGTCGAAAAATCTAAGGATAAATATGAGCTGGCTTCGAGAAATTTGAAAAATGGAGAAAACATAACAGAAGAATGTTCGGAGAGTGATCATCATCATCAACGTTATCAAAAAACATTCACCTCTGAGAACGTTCTCGCACCATTTCGGTAAAGGGCTATCTAACGCTCACTTTTCTGGGGGCTCTACAATTTCATAACATGGTGGTTTCAAACAAAATATCATACATCACTCGTAGGGTTACACACGTCTTCACGTGGAACGCAATTTTCGCAAAGACGACTTGGAAGAGCCATGGGCTTCGGCCAACGCTTTGTTGCTCGTCCTGCAAACACTGAACTCCCAGTGTAAAGACGTGCCTAACACTACTTGTGATGTAATATACTATTATCATCTTTAAAATTTCTAAAATTTAAATTTATAGTTTTAAATGCGAATTTCTAAAGCAGTTTAATCTTAGACGACTTGAAACTAAAGTTTTTTTTGCTTCCAATGCTTAAATTCAAAAATATTTGGTTTGAAATTTCTTAATTTTTCGGCGTTTCGAATTTCACAATGTTGTAGTTTCAAGTACAAATATAAAAAATGTCAGAACAATTTCATTTAAAAATATTTCAAAATTTCATATTAAAAGCCTTGATAGTCAGTTTTTATTTTCATAATTTTAGACTTGAATATTCTAAATTGTTTGGTTTCAATTGTAGTCAGTTTCAAATTTAATAATTTTAGATTTAAATATCCTAAATTGTTTGGTTTCAATTTCAAACGTACAAAAGTGTCTGGTTTCTTAAATTCTTCAAAATCGTAGAGTATCCAGAATAAATGCAAAACTATGAAAAAATAATACAATAATTTCGATTACCCTGAATGTAATATCCACTTATCAGCACTCAGTTAATTTTTTATAAAATTTAATTGAGTGTCAATGAGCTAAAGAATACGTGGCGCCTACACTTTAACAATGTTGACATTTGCGTCTTCCCTATCCTCCGTTTGACATTTCTCTACATTATTTTCAAAATTCCCATATTATCAGAAAGATGTATTAAGAGCTGCGTCTTGGGATTTAAAGGAGGTTATTTTCGAAGAAGTCGGAATAAAAAAAATATATTACTTATAGTTAGGATTCGAAAGCCCTGAACTGTTCAGAAATTTAAAATAAAGTTTTCACTTGTCAGGCTTTAAAACAATTTTTTGGGACGAGTCCTCTGATACTAGATTTCAATGCTACTGGCAACATTACTTTCTAACCTTATTTTATTTTATATCTTTTTTATTTTATCCTATAATACTTTTAATGATAAATACGTTTGGTTATTCATTATTTTCTAACCTTACTTTATTTTATCTTTTTTTTTATTTCATCCTATAATACTTTTAATGATGAATTAGTTTGGTTATGCGAAGGAGGTAATTTTCTAAGAAGCCGGAATGAAAAATGTATTTTAATTTAGCATTCTAAAGTATATTATTTAGTGGGACGATGGTCGTGGGGGTTAAGGCGTAGGCTTTGGACTCACTCCGTCGGCTTACGGGTTCGATTCCTGCCTCGCACTCTGGAAGAGCCTCGGCGGCCCATGCGATGAACAATAGCCTAGCAAAGGAGTTGTTCATCTCCGGAGAGTCCTGGAACCGGTACCACTAGAGAAAAAGGTTCTCTAAGTACTTAATGCTGTTGCTCTTGGTGGTTCGGAACCCACCTTAAACTGTAGGGCACCCTCCCACCACCAAGTAAGTGCGTGGGAGTGTGTGTAAAGGAATAGGGAAGAGATACAAGAAAAATGTAAACCCTTAGGGGACACATTAGAAGCTTCCATTCCAAGTATATTATTTATCTGAAATCTAAAGAAATTTGAAATATTTTCACTTCCCAAAAACCTCCTGACAACGAAATCTTAGGGGACGCGAACTTGGACGCCGGAGAAGACGTTATCCAGGAAGTGAAAGACGGAAAACCGCAGTGATTTTTTCCTTGGTTATATTTAAATAATATTTTGCGATTAGACTTGAAGAATATTGACTTTGAAACCTCCTGACCCCGAGCTCTTAGGGGACGCGTACTTAAGACGCAGGAGAAGATCTTGACCAGGATGTGAAAATCGAAAAACGGTCGTCGTTTTTCCTTAACTAAATTTAAATCATAATTTTTAATGAGACTTGAAACCTATTGACTTCTTAAACCTTCTGAACCCGAAAACGTTGTCCAGGAAGTGAAAATCAAAAAACGGCCATGGTTTTTTCCTTGACTAAATTTAAATAACATTTTACGATTATACTTGAAGAATATTCACTTCTGAAACATTCTGACACCAAAATCTTAGGACACTCCGGAAATGACGTTTTACAGAAATTCAAAGACGTTATAGGGCTATGGTGTTTACTTCGATCATTTTTGACAAAAATTTCGTCCCTTAATTCAATTGGACAGATGCCGGCTGCTACTTTTCTATGCAATCAATCTTCCTGGAGGCCTTCTTGTATAATTCCTATTGTTCCGTCTTGGTCAATTCTTCAACTTATACAATTCTTGCGCAGCACTTCTTTCCTATAACGATTAGAGAAACAAATATTAGAAGATGAGGATGCATACTGTACAATAGTCAAAAATAAAAAAAGTAATACCGAATAGAAATGAAAGTCAGGCACTCACATTTAGTTTAATTCTTCCTTTTGCTATGCGTATCACATTTTCTCCAGAATTTGTCGTGCACTCTAAATTTGGGCTGTGGACGGAAGCTCAAGAAAGTGGTAGCTGAGGTTAAAAGGTCCCAACTTTCTGTCGTTGACTTTTCTTGATATACAATCAATTTTATTGTTGAATAGAAGACCAGATCGTGGAGCCCTACAGTTTTTGAGGGAAGGCACGTCCACAAATTCTTAATTTCCGCCCGCCCTCGGTGACTCTTGAAATAAAACTTTTCTCTGGTATAATGAAATATTCCTTCCTAAAACGAACAGAAAAATAACTGTTAGATCAGCTCCCATGATACTCTTCACTATGCCACCATACCAATGGATACATTATTTGAAATGCTTTAAAATAACGTCTAGGAAACGAAAATATATAATCTAATTCTTTGCACCGGACCACTTACAAAAATTTTACTATGATAGAATTTAGATAACTTACCCAAGTCCCTGTAGCTAGCATTGAAATCTTGTAACTGTGTTGGTTTCAAAAAATTGTTTGGAGTCTTAGAAACGAAAGGCTTTGTGAAATCCCTGGCACTGGGACAATACCACACACTTTACTGGAATGGAATATAAATCAATTTCACTAAGTCCCAGTAGCATTAAAAGCCAATATCAGAATTGGTCCCAAAAAATTCTACTCAGTTCGAGAAGTGAAAATATTATTTCAAATTTCTGAAATTTTTAGGTAAATAACATACATTAGAATGCTAAATAGAAATAATATCTTTTCAATTTCGACTTCATCGAAAATTACCACATTCGCATAACTAAACCGATGTATCATTAAAAGTATTATTGGGTACGGCCACGGAAACAGCCTGGCGCCATCTTTTGCCTAAACGTGGCAATTCCTTGTGGATGAATTTCACTTGTTTACCTGCGATTGAAAATAAATACTCAAAATAAGAGTTTAACTACCAGATAACGATAGTGTCTATAGGAAAACTGATAAAATCTCGATTTGAGGAAAAAAAACTTTTGCTCGAGTTTATTAAACAGTTTGATCGGAGTTGAGGTTTGAATTTCTCTGTCTATGACAGATCTCCTATCGAATTACAAATATCACATAAAGTATTTCAATACTATTGTTTTTCGAACAAGGTATCTGGACAAGTTATTGTGTTAATTGGGTAAGTAATAGTATATATATTCGCATATTTATACGATCTATTATTTTTGTAAATTTAATGCTAGTTTTCAGATTTTGAGGTTAGAAAGTTTAATTATCCCAGACTATTTATGGAGTATATTTTATTTTCATTTAAATGACGCTGAGTATTGTATAAGTTGTCTTGAGTGTTAAGCGAAGCCTTTTTTTAAACCATTCGATATGCTATGTCAAAAAACTTTTTTCTTAGGTTTGTTGATTATAGCAGAAGCGACAGGACGCAGTCAAAAAAATAGGAAAGGCAACACGAATTGTTGTGTGGTGTTAGGACATTTATAATTATAATTATAGATTCCCCTAATGCTTCTCTTTATGTTACAATGTATTTTTTATTCGATAAACACCTGTAATTTAACGACGCGTGGGGGAAAACTAACAGAAGTTTGTCTGATACCGCTGCACTGAATTTTGCTTATTCCATTCACTTGCACCTCCTGCACCCTTACCACATGAATTACTGCTAAACTTTTTCCCTGATTGAGTGTTTCAGGATGAAAATCGATAGAATGACTTATGGGGACGGCGATTTGTCAAGCTCAGCTTAGGGGGCAGCAATGAGAGTGGAGATATACCTTGTACGCGGGCACAAGGCATTATTTACAGTTTCCATAGTTTTTTGTTATTTAGAAAGCAATTTGCTTCTTTATTTTTACACCCAAATTCCACATTCATACCTGGCATTTCCAAAATAGTGCTTTAAGCTTTCAACTCGACGCTGCGTTATGAAAGACTGATATATTTCGAATAGCAGACATTACCACCGTTGGAAACGTCGTCTTGTGTATCTCCACGCGCACTAGCGGCCCTAGTGGCCGCAAATGTCAGTCGCCGTCCCCATAGCTTAAAATCCTGTTTTAATTAATTTTTCCATTTATTATATTTAAAAGCAATGCACACGTGCTAACTTCTGTAAATTTCAAATTTCTATCCATAAGGGATTTTAGGCTTTGGCCGCCACGGACGCTGCCTGTCATATCCGGTAAATATCAAGGTCATGCCCGTACCCAATAGGATAAAATAAAAACATACTCCAAAAAAATTGTTTTCAGTCTGAAGAGTGAAAACATCATTTCAAATTTCTGATTTTGATGTCAGAATGTTTCAGAAGTCAATATTCTTGAAGTCTAATCGCAAAATATTATTTAAATATAACCAAGGAAAAAACCACGTCCGTTTTTCGACTTTCACTTCCTGGAAGACGTCTTCTCCGGCGTCCAAGTTCGCGCCCCCTGATATTTCGAGGTCAGGAGGTTTTAGAAGTCAATATTCTTCAAGTCTCATCGCAAATTATTATTTAACCCTTTAATGGCCACTGTTACAGCTTTGCAACGTTCACTATTTTCGATTTTCTTGATTTTCATGTAACAAGCTTGGAATCCCGCAAAAGGAATACGTAGATTAGATCAAAGTGGACGATCCCGCAAATCGTAAGGTGTTAATAAGTTATTGTACACTCAATAGAAACCGAGAAAATTACAAAAACATTTTAAAAAATTATTGCAAAAATCGATTCATGGGATTCATGGGAAAAATCGCAGCCTTTTTTCGATTTTCACATCTCGGATAACGTCTTCTCCGGCGTCCAAGTTTACGTCCCCTAACTAGCAAGTCTCATCGCAAAATATTATTAAAATTTAGTCAAGGAAAAAACAAGGGTCATTTTTCGACTTCGACTTTCTCGACAAAATAACCTCCAGCATCCAAGTTCGCGCCCCTAAGATTTCGGGATCAGGAAGTTTCAGAAGTCAATATCGCAAAATATTATTTAAATTTTGTCAAGTGAAATATTTCAAATTTCCTTAAATTTCAGATAAATAATATACGTTAGAATGCTAAATAGAAATACATTTTCAATTCCGGCTTCGTCGAAAATTACCTTCTTCTAAGCATACCCAAACTGATTTATCATTAACAGTATTATAGGATAAAATAAAGTAAGGCCAGAAAATAATTTGGTCAGTAGCATTGAAATCTAGTATCAGAGGATTGGTCCCAAAAAATTGTTTTGAGCCTGACTAGTAAAAAAATTATTTTAAGGCCATGTGACGAGCGAGTCACGTGACCGGATTCCTACCTTACCGACACTTTTTTATTTGTAAACTTATTTTCACACGAATAGCCACATCGAGTTGAAAATTTGGGATAATAAATAAGAAGCACGAATAAATGCGGCTCTGGTCCTAACTTTTAATAGTTATGAAAAAAGCAAAACAAAATTATTTACAAAAAAAACTTTTTTCATAATTATACAAATTTAGGACCAGAGCTGCATTTCTTAGTGCTTCTTATTTATTATTCCAAATTTTCAACTCGATGTGACCATTCCTGTGAACATAAGTTTACAAATAAAAAAAGTGTCGGTCAGGTAGGGATCCGGTCACGTGACCCACTCGTCACATGGCCTTAAGGATGTTGGTTAAATCTGACTTGGAATTTTTCTTATAGGTACGGCACTGACTCAATATATATTTTTTTCCAACTATTTGAGAACGAAAGAGAGAAGACTTGTCAAACGTCATCACATATCCGAAGACCCACAACTTGATGATGGTGTACCTCAATTTTGCGAAATACGTCGCGAAATGGAGAAAAAAGGGTAAACAAATGTAGATGTCCTATGTATGTGAAGACCATAAGACTGTAATTGTAAGCAGCAAAGCAAACACGGCATGCACACCAGCTGTCAAATTCGTGCGCCGATGCTCAGAAGTCCGAACCACACATTGCCACTCCCGGAATCGGGGCGCGATAATTTCAAAGTTGTAATTTCAGACTGGATAAATTTACAAATAATCGTAAATTGGTCTATCTATAAAATTGGTGCATTTGCAGATGCTGTCTGCAAAAACTATTTCAATATCTTGTAGTCAATTTCATTCACATTTTTTATTTTTATTTCTTAATGGAAAACTGCCTTATCCTTGGCAGAGACTCGAAGCCCGGACTCGCGATCGATAAAGAAGGGAGCCCCGATTTCGCAAGTAGCAATGTGTGGTTCGGACTTCAGAGCATCGGAGCACGAATTTGACAGCTGGTCTGCATGCCGTGTTTGCTTTGCTGCTTACAATTACAGTCTTATGGTCTTCACATACATAGGACATCTCAATTTTCCTAAATCGTTTAAAGAATTTGTTGAGCCACGTAAAAACTGTTATATTCAAGTGAAAATTTTATATCAGTTCTGTGATGTGTAAGCGCACAAGATTTAAAACTGGTGAGTTATATACTTATTGTTAATTCGTTTAATGCGATTCGTTTGTGCAATCAATTCTAAAGTACCTACGCCCATTGCAGGATCACTTGAATTACACGCATTTCAATCACAGATATTCAGGGATTGGGAGCAAAATGACGCTCCCCACTTTTCTCTTCTCTGGGCAAAGGGGAGAATATAGCAGGTCAGTATCTTGTCTCCTCCGCCTATGAGTTGGATGAGTTAACGTGACGCCATAAATCTCGTTCAGGGGACTGAAAACATTTTCTTGATGGTTCCCGTTACGGACTGAGTAAGGGGTCTGTGTCCAGCTGTGGTGTTCGCCTCTCCTTGAGCAATGAAATGGACATGTGTTGAACGTTCACGCTTTGCAGTGCGTTATGCCCAACTCTTCACGGGATGCCGGAGAACTCTCCGCAAAAGTGGACGCTATTCGAATCCCGCCGTGAGTGAGCAGCTTTTTTCGCTCCTCATCAGCTCCTCACCGAGAAAATGGGCATAGATTTTTCGAATATAAAATTTATGTATATTGTTGACATTTTTGCCTTTCTTGGTTGAATTGAACTGGGCTTGATGTAATATTAAATCTTTATCAGTTTAAATATCAACTACGACCATTTTTGTTGAGAAATCATCTTTTATGGTTGAAAATTCAAACACTTGGTTGAAATGTTAACAACTATGTTAAAAATTCATCTGTATGGTTTACAAGTAATTTATTTTGTTGAAAATTAGTTTTTTGGGATGTATCTTTTTAATTGAAAATAGAACTGTTTGGCTAAACATTAATCTGTTTCTGTTGAAGATCCAACTATTTTGTTAATAATTGATCGTTCTTGGATGAATTTTACTGCTTTTTATTTCCAATGAAAACATTTTTGATTTAAATATTTCCAGCAATACACTTCTCCTTGAGAAGTCATATATGGGGCATTATTTCTTAACTGTCCCAACTTTAAAAGTCATGTTCTTTGATTTTCTTCAAATTCAGGGAATATGTTCACCTACCCAATAGTACTTTATCGACAAATTTATAGACCACAAAAACCACCCCTCTCCAAGTGATGGGGGTGACATTTTCAACCCCAACGCCTGCACGGGTACTTTCAAAAGCTTGTAACTTCCTTTCTATTTTATCGATTTAAATTTTTTATGAGGGTTTTCGAAAGGATATTTCTTACTCTTTTATTATACTTTATTAACGAAAAAAACGAAAAACGTTTTAAGCATTTTTTAAACAATTTAATTGTTTATTTAACTTTTTTAGCAATTTGGGGTATTTTTTTTTAATACTCTCAAAAGAAAGCTTGAGCTTTTGGCTTCAAAAAAGATCCTGAGCAAAAAAATAGTCCAGTGAATAGTTTCCAAGATATAGGCCCCGATGTGAAGGCAGTCCTAATGCTCGTGCTCAGACGCAATCCTTTAGTAGTCCACAGACTAGTTTGCAAGTCTACCATTTTTTCAACGCATTCAAGTTCATTCAGAATTACATTAAATCAGCTAATACACAATTTAAGAATGCTTGTCGGTGGGTCAGAGGAAGTTGATTTATTTATTATTTGTTATAAACAAATAAAAAATACAAACTACCCTGTTCAGAAGTGATGTTGATTTTTCTCAGTATGAATGATTCCTTAGTATTATAGTTCGTCATTTTACAATAACGAGACCGTACGCGCGCTGAAGTTCGCGCGTTTTACTCATTTGGATTAATGAAAGTTTTGAAAATTCTATCTGATTAAATTTTTTCAATTATTTGAGATTCTTATAAAAGTACATATGCCTAAAAATCATGAAAAAAATATTGTAATAATAATTAAATACATTCAATATTATTGCTATGTATATCGTATTCAAACTATAATCTATTTAAACAATTCTGTGAACACATAATTTTAACCAAATCACTTTGGCGTTTTTCTCCTAAGAAAATCCGTAATGCTTGCCCAGACATAACTCGCGAAAACAATACAATTGGAACATTGGCAAATGCTAATTTTATTGGAAATTGACGACGTTTGAAAGTAAATGGATAAACATCTTCACAGTACACTGTGATACGATGGATGAATACAATTTCTTCTGCTTCTGGTTGGAAATTCCTTAAAAAATTAAAATATTTGTTTGAAACTTCCTGTACTTTGTTAAAAAATTCATCTATTTTGTAAGAAAATTCATATGATCGGTGGAAAATTGATCGTTTTGATTTGGAACTTGTATTTTTCTTATTTAGAATTAATTTTTTAAGCTGGAATTATAACTGTTCCATTTTTTGTCGATAATTTATCTTTTTCATAAAAATGTACTCTTCTTGGTTAAAAATTATACTATTTCGTTGAAAATTTACTTTAATTTGATTGGAAATTAATATTTTTACTGAAAATTTAAATAGTATCCTGTTTTTTATTGAAAATTTATCTGTTTTGGGTTAAAATTCAACTATTTGTTGAAAGTCCGTCTTTTTTGGTAAAAGAGTACTCTCATTAGTTGAAATTTCACCTTTTTGGTTGAAAATTTAACAGTTTTGTTGACAATTCGTTTGTTTTTTGTTTGAAAATTTATTTTAGGAACTGAAAATGATCCTAATTTATTTTTGGTTGAAAATTTATCTTTTTAGTTTGAAATTCATGTATTTGGTTGAAAATTAAATTTTTTTAAATTGAAGATTCATCATTTTAGTTGAAAATTCACTTTAACTATTTCATTTTTGTGGCAAATTTACTTTTTTTATAGAAACGTAATGTTTTTCGTTAAAAAATTATCTGTTCAGTAGAAAATTTAATGAATCTATATTTTAAAGTATTAATTTCTTTGTCTAAAAAGAAAACTATTTGGTTGAAAATTCTTTTTTATTGGTTGATAGAGAAAATTCATGTTTTGGGTTGAAAAATCCACTATATGGTCAAAAATTCATATTTTCGGTTGAAAATTCATCATTGTGATTGAAAATTAATTTCTTCGGTTGAAAATGTGTTTCTTTTTGGATGGAAATTAATTTTTTTAACAGAAGATATAAATATTCCATTTTCGCTTGAAAATTTATATTTTTAGTTGAAAATTATTTAATTTCGCTGAAAACTCGTTTTTTCTAAATACACTTCTGTAACTGAAAATTGAAATATTATATTTTTGGTTTGTAAATTTATCTTTTTTGGTTTAAAATTGAATTATGTCGTTAAAAAATAATTTTTTTGTTAACAAAAAAGCACATTTTTTCTTAGTTGAAAATTATACTATTTCGTTTAAAATTTACTTTAATTTTATTGAAGATTAATTTTTTCGGTGAAAATTGAACTATTTTTTGAAAATCAATGTATTTGGTTCAAAATTAAATTTTAAAAATTGAAGATTCATCATTTTAGTTGAAAAATCACTTGAACTATTCTATTTTTTGTTAAGAATTTATTTCTTTTATTGGAAAAAAACTATTTAATTGAAAATTCGTTTTTTTTGTTGATAGAAAATTCATCTTTTGGATTGAAAAGTCTACTATTTGGTTAAAAATTAATTTCTTTGGTTGAAAGTTCATTTCTTTTCAGTTGAAAATTAATTTTTCTTTTCAACTGAAGATATAACGATTCCATTTTCGCTTGAAAATTTATATTTTCAGTTAAAAATTAATTAATTTTACTCTAAACTCGTTGTTTTAAATATTCTTCTCTAACTGCAAATTTTGAATATTATGTTTGGTTTGTAAATTTATCTTTGTTAGTTTCAGATTGAATTATTTTGTTGAGAATTCCTTTTTTTGATTGAAAATTGATTGTCCCAACTAAAAATTTAATTGTTACGTTTTTTGTTAAAAAATAATTTGTTTCAATGAAAAAAAAAAATATCTTGTTGAAATTTTTTTTTCTGTTGAACATTTATTTTTCTGACATTTCAACTGTTCTAATTTTGGTTGAAAATTGATTTTTTTCAGATGAAATTCGTGTGATGCGTTTAAAATGAGTCTTTTTGATAGAAAATTAATGTTTTGAGTTGAATTTAAAGCGATGCATTTTCCCGCGAAATTTAAACAATGTAATTATTATTATTGAAAGTAGAAAATACGATTGTTTAAATCCTAATTCAAAATGCTCAAAAATGCTCATTAAATTCTAAAAGCACATAAAGGTCGAGCATATTCTCGAGCATATTCTCATGCTCGTGAAAATTTCTCCGAGCACTTAAACTCTTTAGAACACTACCCGTGCGGGTGCTTCTCAACTGTCGCTTTATCCACTGCAGTGTTCCCAATGAAGAATTTTTGAAAGTAGCAGTTCCGTTTTTAATCGATAAAAGCAACGCGTTTCGAAGAAGTTTTACACGTTTTTCAATCGAAACTAAGAACCGAACACGTTTTTTAATAGAAACTAACAAAGCCGACACGTTTCGAAAAATGTTGTGTCCTGCAGTGGGACTCAGATGCTGTTTCGAAGTATAAAATCGAACAAACCTCTCTTTCTATCTCCATACATTAGAAAAAGAGGTCCGTTCGATTTTCGACGCGCTATCGGAATCTCACTGCTGCTCAGCTGTTGTTACAACCGGAAAAGGATCGACATGTAGTACTGGACCATGAAACCATAATTAACAAAAAATAACCATCAATATAAATCGTGCAATTATATGACTGATAATCCATACTAATATCATTATTTTTTATTGGTTTATCATAGTAAATAATAATATTATCCATAAATAAAATTATTTAAAGAAACCAAATTCAAATGAGGACGCGGAATTTCCGAACGGCAAGTATCGATTGTCGAAAATCACAATCGATAACTACACGACGAATCAGAAGTGCGGAAAAGGCGTTACGATCTTTCGACTTAGACTCAATGACTGATTTATTGGTTTATCATAGTAAATAATGATATTATACATAAATAAAATTATTTAATGAAACCAAATTCAAATGAGGAGCCGGAATTTCCGAACGGCAAGTATCGATTGTCGAAAATCACAATCGATAACTACGCGACGAATCAGAAGTGCGGAAAAGGCGTTGCGATATTTCGACTTCGACTCAATCATCTTTTTAGAATAGGATTATTGATTATTCAATGATATTCCATGAATAAGTGCCCAATTTGACCATTGTTAACATATAAGCAGTGCATTTTCAAATGAGTCAACTACAGACAAATTATTAATTAACGCCTGTCGTCAACCTACGATATGTAAAATCACAGTGTCCAGAGTCTACCACATGGAGGTGGCAGTGCGATTTTAGACTTCTTCAGGGTGCTTAATTCAAGTGAGTCCCCTCGCCTCTCACTATTCGAGGTGCTTGTTTTTTGTGAGTCCCCTCGCCTCTCACTATTCGTGGTGTTTAATTTTTATGAATCCTATGGCCTCTCACTTCACAGTGTTTTTTAATTGGTTCGCCTTTTCTTTACACCATTTTTCTTTTCTTTTGAAGTACTCTCCCTATTTAAGGTACGCTTAGGTTTAGGAAAAATGTCACTCTTCTCATCATAGGATAATCGTTTAAGGTTCAGTTGTCCCTTATCATTAGGGGTGAAAGCATGGTACTTGAGAGTGCCGGGTATTGTGACAGACTTATTGAACTGATCTGCTAATTCCAAAGTCATTGCTGAATCATCATCTTTAGAACAGAAGAGTACAACTGTTTCCTTTAAATTTTCTCTGGCCCATTTATATAAATCATGAGCACTTAGAATCTGTTTATCTGCTGGACGCTGCAAGCTAGCTCTTGATGCAAGTCGCTTTAAATTTCCTCCGATTCCATCGCATGGAAACAGTTGTACTCTTCAGTTCTAAAGATGATCTTTCAGCAATGACATTGGAATTAGCAGATCGGTTCAGTAAGTCTGTCACAATACCCGGTACTCTCATGTACCATGCTTTCCCCCCTAATGATAAGGGACAGCTGAGCCTTAAACGAGTTTCCTATGATGAGAAGAGTGACGTTTTTCCTAAACCTAAGCATACCTTGAATAGGGAGAGTACTTCAAAAGAAAAGAAAAATGTTGAAAAGAAAAGGCGAACCAATTAAAAAACACTGTGAAGTGGGAGGCCAGAGGATTCATAAAAATTAAACACCACGAATAGTGAGAGACGAGGGGACTCACAAAAAACAAGCACCCCGAATAGTGAGAGGCGAGGGGACTCACTTGAATTAAGCACCCCGAAGGAGTCTAAAATCGCACTGCCACCTCCACGTGGTTGACTCAGGACACTATGATTTTATAGATCGTAGGTTGACGACAGGCGTTAATTAATAATTTGTCTGTAGTTGACACATTTGTAAATGCACTGTTTATATATTAACAATGGTTAAATTGGGCACTTATTCATGGAATATCCATGAATAATCAATAATTATTGTAAACTGACGAACTATTATAGTAAGGAATCATTCATACTGACAAAAATCAACATCACTTCTGAACAGGGTGGTTTGCATTTTTTATTTGTTTATAACAATTAATAAATAAATCAACTTCCTCTGACCCACCGACAAGCATTCTTAAATTGTGTATTAGCTGATTTAATGTAATTCTGAATGAACTTGAATGCGTTGAAAGAATGGTAGACTTGCAAACTAGTCTGTGGACTACTAAAGGATTGCGTCTGAGCACGAGCATTAGGACTGCCTTCACATCGGGGCCTATATCTCGGAAACTATTCACTGGACCATTTTTTTGCTTAGGATCTTTTCTGAAGCCAAAAGGTCAAGCTTTCTTTTGAGGGTATTTAAAAAAAAATAAAAATACCCCAAATTGCTAAAAAAGTTGAATGAACAATTAAATTGTTTAAAAAATGCTTAAAACGTTTTTCGTTTTTTTCGTTAGTAAAGTATAATAAAAGAGTAAGAAATATCCTTTCGAAAACCCTCATAAAAAATTTTAATCGATAAAATAGAAAGGAAGTTGCAAGCTTTTTAAAATACCCGTGCAGGCGTTGGGGTTGAAAATGGCACCCCCATCACTTGGAGAGGGGTGGTTTTTGTGGTCTATAAATTTGTCGATTAAGTACTATTGGGTAGGTGAACATATTTCCTGAATTTTAAGAAAATCAAAGAACATGACTTTTAAAGTTGGGGCAGTTGAGAAATAATGCCCCATATGTTTGTTGCAAATTTAATTATTTTGTTGAAAAATTTACTACACTATTAGAGATTAACTTCTTTTGATTGGTGATACATTTGTGTCGTTGAAACTTGAAATCCTTCGTTAAAATTTTTATTTAAATACATTTTTCAACTTACAATTAAAGTATTTTCTTCAAAATTCATATTTGTAGGTTGAAAATTGAACTATTCCATTACGAAAAAGTATTCTAGGAAAATATATATAAATATATATAATACGCCTATAATGATTTCTCTATCATGAATTTCCTGTACTTTATTCGTCATTATACGAATCATAGGAATTATAGGAATAGAACTAATCGCCAAAAAATTATAAGAAATTCATTATCGAAACATCACTATATCATAGTAATAATAATAATTATTATTTTCCGATGATACTTTTTCGCAATGTTCTGGTTGATAATTCATCTCTTTGCTTGAAAAGTTAAATATTTGGTTTAAGAATCATCTGTTTTGGTTAAAACTTAACTTCTTGGTGGGAAATTGATCTTTCTGAATTTTCAAGTCAAATTTCTTTTCAAATATTCCACTTATCGGCTTGAACATTCCATTCTAAGTTTGAAAATTCTTCTCTTTCAGTAGAAAATCTTTTCTTTCATTGAAAATTGAACTAATTTGTTGAAAATGTAATACATTTCGATTTGAAATGCATGAAATTCAAAGCGTTGCTACATAACGGGCATGAATTCGCAGTAGAACCAAATACCGTTGCATTGTACACAATATCCATTAAAAAGATCACGGGGATTTATTAGCGTGGACCAACTGTTTCCAAACTTCCAGGCTAAGAGAAACTGAAGGGACTACCGCTGTACTGTTCAACGCAAGTGAATTTCTGTAGTGAACAGGGACTACATGATCGGGCTGTTATTCATTGCCAGATTCACAGCTGGAGCTGGACTTTACTTAAATTACGCAATGGCTCCGGGGGGGGGGGGCATATTTCGAAACGATTTATTACGGTAGGCTGCAGTGGGAGAATTATTTAAAATTCGAAATTGAAACAAATAAATCGCAGTCATTATACCGAAATGTAATGCCTTGAGAGATAACTTTAAATAAATGACAAGCAAACTAAATTTGCAAATTCTTTCTTTTACTTTCACTGTGTTATGTTCCGGTTATAAATCATTTTGAGTAAGGAACGTTACAAGTCCGGTCTGTGAATATCCTATCATAAAAGAGAGGTTGCGATTATATCTCGAAAACTGAAGCCGATTCTCTCTTCACCTATTGGTTGGATTTAAATTCGCCGCCTATGCTTTAGAATCGATATTAGAATCGAGAAGTGCGGTCGAGAATCATTTTTAGGTTAAGAACAGAGCTGCGTATTATGAGCCAAGGCATGAGAACTATTCATCTGCACATTGATGATTGATTATAGCTGACGATATACAAGTTATGGACAAATTTATAAAATAATAAAAAATGTATAAATATTTCAAATAGTCTAAAACGTTTTGGATGAAAATTCAAAAAGTTAGAGCCTTTTCAAAAATTTTGAGACCAACGCACGTTATGAGAAAAAAGTCAGGAGGAGAAAAACATTGCTTTTTGATCACCCTACAAGATTGTTACAACAACTTTTTGAATTTTCGTGAAAAATGGAAAATTGAAACTTTGATCGCACAACAAAAATAATGAAAAATAAAAAATTACATTTTCCGGTCAAACTATATAAGATACGAAAAAGATGAGAAAACGAAAATTGTGCTTTTAAAAAAAGATCTACACATTTTTTGATAATCACTTTTTAATCGGAGGCGTCCATTTTGTTTAACTTCGTAAAACACAGCATTGAAAAAAAAAATTAAATTTTTGGACAAACAACACAAGCTACGAAAAAAATAATCAGATAAAAGTTATTCACTCAAAAAAGAGCTACAAGCTTGTTATTAATTATTTTTTAAAGGATGCGTTCTAAGGAAAATAATGTATTTTGTAATGACATTCCCCTTTAGAAGATTCTTCGTTATTAACTTTCAACATCATTCATACAAGAAAAATTCACATAGGCGCGCGCTTCGAGCGCGCGCATGACGATCTAGTGAAGTTACAATGAAGTTTTGAGATAGCCCTGATACAATATTCTACTGAGTTCTTTATTTGCCTTATGATTTCATTCACATTTCTTTTTTTCCAGTTGCTTCTTCGTGTGGAAAAACTTGAACTTTGCTTCAAGAAGTCATTTCTTTTTGTAGAAATTTCATCTTTCTGGAATATATGTAAATGCAACTGCTCGGTTAAAAATTGAGAAAAGAATGTCCTACAAATTCGTCCTTTTTGGTCGAAAATGCAACTGTTGCGTGGAAAATGCAACTGTTGCGTGGAAATTTCAACTATTTCGTAGAAAATTTATTTTGGATTCGAAATTCCTATTTTGATGTTTAAAAGTCGACTGAAATCTTTGACAGTTGAAAATTAAAGCTTTTCTTCTTAAATGTGTACTTTCAGTTTAACAATTCATCTGCTTTTGGAGAAATTGCATTCTTCTTTGATAAAAAAACATCACGTGCGTCCTAAACTGCGACCCAAGACAGATTTATGTGTAAACATCTTCGGTAAACGTTAACTGAAATCGAAATCTTACACAAAGCAAATAATAACTCACGCGCATGTAGGAGGATACACATTTATTTCTCTTATATGTAATGTCGTGCAAAATTTTCTGGACATCTATTTTCCAATAGGTTGAACAACCACCCTAGTTTTAAAAATAATAAATTTTAGATTTTCTCTTAATTATTGCATAAAAGGTGATAAAAGTACCCGTTTTATGGACATAAGTGAAAGCCAGTATGTGTTAATTTGATTAGAAGTTGTTTGAAAAAAACGTGAAATGTTTATGTTTCCGGAAAATATCAATACATTCGGAAATAACCAATTTTTTTTAATTTTGAAGATAATTTTCTGCGAGTCTGTTAGAATACTGTTCTATTAATTTGTTTTAATTCAGTTATGAAAACCTGACTTGATATCAATATTGATAAGTTCTTTAAATTAATCTTAGGTTTTGATTGCATCGAAGGAAAAATTCTAGACATATCTTATCAAGTCACTTGAATAATTAAGAAAATTGTCTTTAAA
Organism: Andricus quercusramuli; assembly: GCA_932178445.1. Lineage (NCBI taxonomy): Eukaryota > Metazoa > Arthropoda > Insecta > Hymenoptera > Cynipidae > Andricus > Andricus quercusramuli. Next base: position 18,580 of record CAKNXH010063692.1, on the reverse strand, counting down.
ACTAGTGCAAAGAGATTAAAAAATATTAATTGCTTTTTGATTTATTAACATTTTTCAGAAACATTAAAATTTGTGTTTTTTGTAATAACTTCTAATAAAATTAATATATTGCTTTCAATTTAAGATCATTAGGCGTATAATTTTATCAGGTTTCATGTAGTAATTGGAAGTAAATTTAGAGTTGAATATTTTTAAAACTAGAGTGCTTTTATAAAGTATTGAAAAATATAGGTTTAGAAACTTTTGCATAGTAGTGTATTACATTCTCTTATACACTATCCAATGCAGGTATATTCTATTTCTGTAAAATTAAAATCTATCACTTATATCCCGAAAACAATAATTTTCCACGATTTTAAGAAAAATATAATTCTTAAACAAATAATAATTGTTTGAATAATTAAAAATTATTCACAAAATACTTGGAAACTCGCCCCTTGACAATTAAAAATGATACTTGTTTTTAAAAAATCCAAAGAATACCGTTTTTAGTATGAATTTACTAGAAAACTCCTATTTTGCAGTTTTTGGGTCACTTTCCAAGCACAATAACGATGGCTTGAAAGGGGAGTAGGGAGTCAAAATTAAAACTTACTGGGTGGAAATTATTCTTTGAACATGCGTTAAGAGGTTTTAATACTTTAATTCACAAAAAGTTTATAACAAATAGCTTCTTTTCCATTTTTTTGAAAATCAAGCTTTTCCCATTTAAAATCCCATATTAATTTCAAAGGCTCGGAGGCACGGGTTAACTTTGACAATAAAAGAAAACAAGAAAAATGTTAAGTTGATAAACTGTAAATATAAATTAAGTATTTATTTTTAAAATTGAACTATAGCTCGACTCTTCACAATAAAATAATAATAAAATTGATTTTATAAGACGAGTATGAATCTGTTCATAATTAAATAATTTATAGATTTTTACGTTAAAAATTGAACTAGCTTATTTCGAAAGCCTTAATAATTAATGAAATGTCTGCATCCGATTGAAACTTAAAAATGTTTTTCCAATTTTCAAAAACATTTTGATTAATATATTCACAATTAAATGCTTTTATTCAATTTCAAATCTTATTCAAATATTATTACATTCTAAAATACTCCATTTTGTAAGCATTCAATTTGAAAATGTTTAATTAAAAAATTTTTGTTTCAATATTTAACAATATTTGACTGTTTATTTAAAATAAGAAATTATAAATCAAACATTCAAAAATAAACTAAATAAAATTGAATGATTTAAAATAAAATAAGCCTCGAATCATTAAAATTTCAGAGTGCTGAATGCAAACTTAAAAATGTTAATTTTTTTTAATTTTTAATTTATAACTGACATTTTTTAATTTGAATGTTCCAATAACAATGTAAAATCCTATCATTGTAGTGTTTCAACCTAAAATTATTTAGAAATTATATAATTTTGTACATTAAAAAAATGTATTGATTCACTCTTCAAACTATTTCATTTCCTAAAACGCATTCTCTCCTTTGCCTGCTTAGTCAAGCTTTATTTATAAAATACCGATGTGGACCGATGTTAGTTCTCTGAAAGAACACATTGTGTCGCAATTATGTTACGCATCTACATTTAGAATAAGGCGAATTATATTCCATGAAGAAGAATACTGAAAATTGAAATTTTATTATGAAAAATTCATTATTATGACACTTATCATTATTATTACACATCTAAGTACTCAAAACTTATACGAAAAATATTGAAAATTGTTTCTTTTTTCAAATTAGGCACAGAATATTTTCCTCCTGTTTGTAAATAATTTACAATTGTTTAAACAATTATTATTCGTTTGAGAGAGAGGGAGGGAGAGAAAGAGAGGGAGGGGGGAGAAAGCGAGAGAGAGAGAGAAGCAAGCCTTCGTTCTGTGACATGAGACACAGCGCGTGTGTCAGAGGCCTGCGTTACACTTTCTAGTCGTGATTTCATTTGAATCAGGCGCGACTCCTTATATCGAGGTCTAAGATGTTTACGCATCAAAATGTAAGTATTGGGTAAAAACTTTTGACAAAGTCATTATTTGTCGCTTCAAATTAAACAGTTTGGTGGAAAATTGTAGTAGCTCGTGGAAAATGTACTTGTTGTTGTCAAATCATCTGAACCTATTGAAAAGGCAGCTGCAAAATTTTTTGGTGAAGAATTGAACTAGTTTCAGGAAAAATTGTACTTTTCATTTGAAAATTCATCTACTTTCGTAGACATTTCATATTTCTTGGACAAGAATGCGACTGTTTCGTGGAAAATTAAACTGATTGTTTAAAGAATCGTTCTTTTTGGCTTGAAATTCAACTGTTTGGTTAAACATTCGACAATTTCTTTTCAACTTTCTTCTTTAACTTCATATTTTGGTAGTGGAAAGTAAACAGAACTATTTGTCGGTTGTAAATTAAACTTTTTTTCAAATATTTGTCTTTTTTATTTGGAATTTCATCAGTACTATCATCCCTTCTACTTAGATATGACATCTTTCTCAGATGAACACGAAATTGTTGGGTTCGGAATTAGGCACTTTTTTTAAACGTTCGTCTAAAAATCAACTGCTTCGTCCAAAACTTGGTGATCGTTGAAAATTCATGTTTTCATGTTGAAAAGTAAACAAACAGGTTCCTGGGATGAGAATTAAAAAATAATGTTGTCTTCATTTGCCTTTTTCATTAGAAAACTCGTCTGTGGAAGTATACATTTCTTGGATCGAAATGCAGGTGTTTGGTTAGAAAGTAATAACGAAGAAATGTCGTGACGTCAATATTAAACTGCGCGGGTGAAGGTATAATTACTTATGAAAAATTTCTTTTTTTAAGAGGATTAATCTATTTGGTTTTTACAGAAAATCTGTCTTTTGCCTTCAAGGTTCGTAGTCGTAGTTCGCAGTTCTTGGTTGAATATTCATCTACTTCAGTGAGAAATTATTCTATTTGGTTGATAGTTTAACCACTTTGGGGAACATTTCTCCTTTTGAATTGCATTTGACTATTTTTTATTTAAAATTAAAATAATGTTTGTCTGAAGTATACTTCGTTAAAAAGTCATTCTTTCTGTCCAAAATTCACTCTCTTTAGTTGAAGGATACAATTTCCTGCAAATTTGTTTTGGTTGTCGTTAGGAATTATCCTTTTTACGTTGTAGGGTAAACTATTCTATTTTTTTCACAATACTTACTTCTTGACTTGCAAATTAGACGATTTGGTTCAATTGTTTTTCTTAAATTACAGAGAAATCATTGTTGGTCGAAAAGTTGAATTTTGGTACAAAATTTCTTTTTACTTTTTAAACTGACATCTTCCGGTACGGATTCCATATTTTTTTCAAAATGAAACTGTTTGGTTGAAATTCAATCTGCTTTCTTTCATAATTCAACTACTTGTTGGAAAATTAATCTTGTCAATTCATCATTTTGAATATTCCGAGTTGTATGATCAATTGGACTGTTTGTGACATAGGAAAAATCTGCCCGCTGCCCGAGCACACTCGCGCACCGGTTGGATCTCGCGCTTCGCGCTCGATCATTGTACATCCCCCACATTTTTGCATAGGACTTTCGAAATTATAGTAGGTCAAACCATCAAAAACGGAAATTTAATAATTGTGAATTCTCTTTTGTTGAAGCTCCTTCAACTGTAACGAAGACATTCTCATCACGAGTCTCGTGAGAAAAAAAGGTTACAAGCAAGTTTTCAGATCTAATTTGAAAACAATTTTATTATCAAACATTTTATTGTACCTTGTGCCTTTTTAACAAAAAATTTAACTTGTTTATTTATAATTTTATTTTTTGCGATTAAACAAAAACTACGCGTCTTATCAAAAAATGATTAATACAAAATTTGTAGCCCTTTTTTGGGTGAACAGCTTTTGTCTATTTATTTTTTTCGCGGCTTGAGTCATTTATCGTGACGATAAATTGTTCGAATTTCCGAGTACTACGAATAGCCGTACATAGAATTTTCAACTCTTAAAAAAAATGGTCTCAATAATTTTGAAAATGCTATAACTTTTTGAATTTTTATCCAAAATAGCTGATTAAAGAACTTATCCTATTCTTTTAGGCCTTAAAAAAGTGTACCAATGCTCAATCCAATCTGATCACTTTTTCAAAAGTTATCGTGCCTACAGACTGCAGACAGACTACAGAATAGAGACAGACTACAGACAGACACCTTCGTAAAAATCGTTTTTTCTGACTTAGTGGGTCTCAAAACATTGAGATTTGATGAAACCCAACTAAGTCAAATTTTACATAAAACCAACACATTCTTATACATCTAATAGGATGAGAATGTAAAAAATTACATGAATCGGTACTTAGGATAAGCATAGGAAGGAATCTTGCGACTGTAGATAAAGTGAAAATGGAATAAAAGGAAGATAAAGTAGGAAAAACTCAATTTTGCGTTCAAATACAAAAAATTCCCGGTCCTAAATGAAATTCCCGGGTTTTTTACGGTCCAATAAAATTCCTGGGCTTTTCCCGGTTTCCCGGTCCGCTAGACACCCTGTATAATGAATTTCTCACAGTTTCTTCGCGATCGTTTTGTTCCTATAATTCCTGTCATGAGGAAAAGGTTGTAGGAAATTATTTATAGGAAAATCATAAGTAGTTAAACTTAGAACAAAAGAAATGAATGTGCAACCAAAGAAATGAATCTTTACCAGCGTAGTACAATTTTCAAAAAAAAAATGTAAATTCTGTAGAATAAGTAAAATAGTTTAAACGTTTCGACGGAAAATGTTTTTATTTGAAATCAACAGCAGCATAATTCATCAAACAACGACCAATCACAAATGATCGTACTTGAAAGTGAAACCCAAAATGGATTTAATATTACCTTAAACCCAATTAAATTCAACCAAAAAAGTAGTTTTAAACATGAAATTTCAACGAAATAGTTGTATTGTCAGCTGGAAAAATGAAATTTAAATTAAAGTAAATGTAAATAAAAATTAAATTTGCAAACATGGAAGGTAATATTTTATTAAAAAATTAATTTTTAACAACGTAGTTCAACTTTCAATCACGTAGTTTAATGTTCAACCAAGAAAAAAAAAGAATTCTGAACTGTTTTATAGACAATTCGCCTATTTGGCTTACAAATTCAAGAATTTTGTCTAACATTGAACTACTTGGTTGAAAGCTTAACTTTTTGGTTGAAACTTTGTCTCTTTGAGTAGAATGGTATTATTTAATTTTTAAAACGCTTCCGTTTGGTTGAAGATTCAACTATTCTGTTAGAAATTGTCTGTTTTGTTGAATTAAATTGGTCGAAAATTCATTTTTCCAAGTAATTTATTATACAGAAAATTAAAATATTCCATTTTGGATAGAAACCTTTTTTTTAGTCGAAAATTCAACAATTTGGTTCGACATGCATATGTATTTTCATAATAATTCGTACTTTGTCAGAAAATTATTCTTATTGGTTAGGAAACTCTATATGTGGTTGATAAACTATTTGTTTTCTCAATGTTTAACTTTTGCTGATTTTTTTTTTTAGATTCATCATTCAAGTTTAAAATCAAGATCTGCATGTTATGGGAAAATTACGTTTTTTATTGAGAACTTATTTTTGAAGATGTTGAAAACCATATAAGTTTGTACATTTTTATTGAGTTAAAAATTCCATTAGAACCTTGTGCCTGAATGTACTTCTAAATTTATCTGTTTACGATTAGAAAGTGAACAAGAGTATGTTTAAAAAATCTTGAAATGCTGAGAGAAGCTTATAAGTTTTAATTTCAAGGGCAATATTTAGTATTTGCATTTATAAAATATGTTTGTTCCGTATTTCTTCAGTCATCAAATTTTCTCGTTTATGAACACTAATAGTTTCTAATTCAAACAAGATAGATAATTAGTACTGTTTCAGATCATATGTAATATAATAATTGAAAACTGAAGTTCAAATAAAGCCCAAGAATGATATTAGTTGACATTATGTATTGAACTGTATAGCGTGTGACGCAGCGCCATCTGGTGAAATATATATTGCGCAATGAGCGTTCACGACACAGAAACTCTTCTCCTCATCACGGATCAGCTCGCGTGTAGCTGTTTGATGCTGCCTGACGGTGAATACCTCGAACACGACTTCTCACATCGGTTCACATCTGCTGGCCTAACCGTTTTCTACGCGTTCACGTAGTCCGCTAGAGTACAGAGCTGCCTAGTTTTCGGGTAGGCACGACCATTCACTTTATGCTCACCACACGACTCCTCCTACCTCGGGTAGCGCGAACGGACCTTTTAGTTCGTAACACTGGGAAAATATGAACAGGCGAAGAGTGCGTTACGAACACTTTGAGCGTTCACCCAGCATTTCGCTCCCAGTCCCTGCAGATATTTCGCGATAAATAAAATTATTATAATTATCTGAATCTGCTTTTATGCAAATAACAACTTATCCATATATGTAAATCACATTAATATCACAGTGGTAAATAATGTTAAATGTCAACATAAGCGGCTGCCATTTTAATACGCATGCATCCTATATAGCCTATATGGGAAATCCGCCACTGCGCAAGTCACATTGCGGCACCTCTCAATTGGAAAAATTTGAATTCCACAAAAATTGACAAAAGTGCGCGAAGACACGTTCGTGATTAGTCTTAGAAATAATTCAAGTCACACCAAGAATTTTTGCTAAGTTTTTGAATATCGTTCAAAAACTAATTACACATGCAATTGAAAGAGTTTTAAAATCAGCAATTCGATTTAATCACATTCAAGAGTATCTATAATAAAATATAAAATTGGAAGCGTTTAAAATAAAATAAGCTTAAAGCGGAATAATATTTGAATGTGAAAAGCTTCCTTCAAGAACAAAAAATGCTAAATAAAAGCATTGCTCTTTTAATAATATGAAAATTTTCAAAGTTTGCTGTTTTGTAAATACTTCAAATTAGAAATCCTTCCCAATTCTTCTTTAATGATATTTTTCTTTATCCCTAATAGTTTAGAATTTTTTAAATTACATTTAAATAACGTGGACAAGATCTGGAATTCAGAAATAAAGTTCCGTAGCAGCCCTAGTATACTAGACTTTCAATTGTAGTACGGGTTTGTATCTGACCTTGACCTGGATTGAAATTCACAGGAACGTAAACAGCAGGGCCGTGTCGTAATGTTGCGCAACGTGACGCAGTTACATCTAGGCCGTTGGGGTATTGCGCTTTATCGCTATAATACTTTTTTGTAATGCACGAGTGACCACGGCACATCCTGCTACAACTGAAAGTCTAGTACAGGGGTCAACAAACGTAGATCCTGTATCTACTAGCCATCCCTGGCCAATAGGTCGGATCTACTCAGCTTTGACACAAAACTGTCAAGAAGGATCCCCATCCTTTACCTGAGTCGAAATGCCATAAGGAATTGCATCTTGCATAGCAGAAAAAAATGAGGCCCTCGAGATTTAGGTTTATGAACCATACCCTTCCAACTTATATTTTCTTCTAGTGTCTGATAATAAATGTCTAGTGTATAATAAATGGAATTATGAAGTTTCATCAAATTATAACAAAATAGAACTTCTATAAACTAAGTTTTTCTATAATTTGCGAAAAAGTGCCAGTTTTTCCACCTGTTTTTGGTGTAAAAAGTGACCGATTATTGGTCGATGACGTGGCGCATGCGTAGTGCCGACCTTTCTGGGCAACAGTGAAAAAAGTGGACGGACACAGTGGAAAAAGTAAATGGACGTAGTGACAAAAGTGAGGCACAGTGGAAAAAGTAAATAAAGTGCAAACTACTTCGTGTTACTCCGGGTGTGTTCGTGATGCCTCGGGCGTGCTTGTGCATCGTGCACAGCCAACTTAATTCTATTTTCCGACTCCGTCCCTAACCTAAAAACGCCGTCAGTTTCTCCGAAAATACGGTGTTATTGTTGCGTCAATCGACAAAAAATCGCCTTCTTTTTACACAAAAAACAGGTAAACAAAAACTAGCACTT
>CAKNXH010063692.1:0-10602 GCA_932178445.1 Andricus quercusramuli | reverse complement strand
TCTCTCGCTTTTTCAACTTGTAGCACAATATACTATTTTCTATAATTTGCGAAAAAGTGCCAGTTTTTCCACCTGTTTTTGGTGTAAAAAGTGACCGATTTTAGGTCGATGACGTGGCGCATGCGCAGTGCCGACCTTTCCGGGCAACAGTGAAAAAAGTGGATGGATGGAGTGGAAAAAGTAAATGGACTCAGTGAAAAAAGTTAGGCACAGTGAAAAAAGTAAATAAAGTGCAAGCTGCTTCGTGTTACTCCGGGTGTGCTCATGCTGCCTCGAGTGTGCTCATGCATCGTGCGCAGCCAACTTCATTCTATTTTCCGACTCTTCTCCGAAAATACGGTGTTATTGTTGCGTCAATCGACAAAACATCGCCTTCTTTTTACACAAAAAACAGGTAAACAAAAACTAGCACTTTTTAAACAAATTATAGAAAAAGTATCGTGTCCCACACATTGAAAAAGGGACGATTTAAAACTCGTGTGATAGCCACCCTCGGGTAGCTAACTTCACACTCGTTTCAAATCTCTCGCTTTTTCAACTTGTAGCACAATATACTATTAAGATTCACGCAATAAAGTAATTTAGAAATTGAGAATACCTGCACAGAATGCAAAATGTCATTATAATTTTATAAAATTTCTCTAAAATACTGTTTTGTCCAATTCGTGCATGTCGTATAACTTTAAAAAAAATGTAATCAGCTTAATAATTAATTTCATTTTTGCAAACATAATTTGCAAATCCATAGAATTTCATACTAGAAATAACAAAATTCAAGCTACCAATATTGTTTATTATTATATTTATTTTTTTATACGCATAGAGTTTTATCTAATTTTTTTCGTTAAAAATACGAAACTATTACAAATTTGAGTTCTGTGTCTAAAACTTTTACTCTGTATTCCGAAAGAAAGAAAGTTTTCGGAGTAGCATGCGACTTACGTCATTTATGCGATTTTTTAAGCATTCTAGTCGAAACGAGGCCTTTGTGATTTATATTATAAGTTTTTTATTTTAAGAAAAATGCATGCCACTATTTTGCTATTATTTTTCAAAATGTATGCCACTATTGGCACTATTTTTTATCTCCAAAGTGACTACACTTAAACAAAATTACTAGAAAAATACATGTACCTGATGTTCTGAATGTTGAAATGAAGGAAACACATTTTCTCAATTGTATTTGATCTCGAAATATTGTTTCCACTACGAATAAAAATATGCACCATAAGTTACTCTTACAACTGTATTACTTTCAACGTAATGAACCACAACTTTTGCATTGTTTCTACTTAGAAAGCTATAAATAAAAAATGCTGTTCATTTGAACGTTCAGAACTTCAAGCACATAAAATTAACCGAAACAAAAATCATTGTGCGAAAGTATTGGCATTATTAACGAAGTTGTTCTTCCAATAGAATTAATTAATTTGGTGATACGGTACAATAAAAAAATTTAACAACTTCGTCATTGATACAACGGTCGAAGGAAATTATGTATTTTTTATTTTTCCCAATAATAATGCTCCAATACTTCGTTTTTTTACAAAACTTTCTTATTACGCCTCTCATACGACCAATTACATTCTATCATATTCGGCGGCTTTATCAATGGGCCACACAGACCTGCCTTTATATACTTTGGACCATTTTCCAAAATTTCAGCACAATATTAAAATTTTTCAAGCTATAAATCCGCCGAATACAATACCACTCTAGTACCGACCCATTTACAAATATATTATACAAACTATCTTCATAACAATAACAAAAAGTCTTCTTAATTTGTATTAATTAGCAGCTGAATGAATTTGTCCGAAGAAATTCGTCCGGCCACTAGCACTGTTGTAGCCGGGCAAATTCATCCGGCTAGTGGTCCTCTCCTGTATAGCCGGAGAAATTTCTTCAGATAAATTCATTCGGCTACTGGCACTGCTGTAGCCGGACAAATTTTCTTGAATAAATTCATCCGGCTGCTTGCAATCTGACATAGCCGGAAAAATTGACTTGGCTTCATTCGTCAGTCTAGATGGACATGTATCCGCAGCCTTCTTATTTAGCTCAATTCTTATTGCACTAATTGTCTGAAATCGGCAGATGTTTAATGTTTATACTAGTACCAGTCTTTTATTTTTACAACAATTATAATGGTTTTGTGAATAATTTCTCCGAAAAAAGTTTACATTGTTTTTACTTGATGCTATAAGGTATTCTCTCGTGTTATCAACATTATCAGTCAATATATAGGGCGTTGTAAATCCATGATATATTAGAAGATTTGAGGAAAAAAACATTTGACACATTTTATCGCTACAGGGTCAGCCTGGAAATGGCATACTAAATAAGTGAAAAAAGAAGAAAATGTGATACAGCAAGATTCTTTAATACATACTGTCAAACATCGGAGCAAAAAGAAGAAGCACTGCCAATTTTTTGCTGAAATTAGCTAGCTCTATTACGTTGTGTAGCCATTAAAAGGTAGTTAGTGCTTGAATAGAAAAAAAAACACTAAGGAACTATGAAAAGGCCGGACTAGAAGTTGGTTTTGGAATTCCGCTTTCAGGCCATGAAAATGTGTGGAAAGAGGGAAACGGAAAAAAATCCTAACATTAAGTTTAGCAAGAAAACGTTAATTTAGCAGTTTCTTTCAGCGCGACAGATACCAAGGCAATACTTAGAATGGTAGGTGATCTTTCGCCAAAACGAATCGGCTAAATCTGCTCATCCAAGAGCGCTAAATCGCTAGCAAAAAATGGGGAAATACGCGATTGTGAAAACGCGAACGGGATGTATGAAAATAGAGCGGCTCGTCAAAGTGCGTAATATGTATTGTAGCGATTTTAGCATGATTAGAGAAAAATAAGCAATCAAAATATTTTTAATTACCTGGACAGATTTCCAAACCATGATACCACGTTCTCCTTACACACCATTGCCAGACAACATTGATACCACTTGGGGCTGAAAAAAGCGCCGATTCGAACAAATTTGGTGCTTTAAATTAGACTACCAAATGTCATTTGACGCGTGATAGTTTAAAATTTGTTCACGCCGTCCGAATTGTTTTAGAATAAGTTCGACAAGATGTCCTAGAGATGTGATCATATGAAATGTACCAGCCACAGAACACCGTTGAGCATCCACATCAATCCACATTCGCGGGAGCAGTCAAGTAGGCTCTTTTTGGATCTACCAACACTTTTTTTGGGAACTGATGCGTGATGGATCAAACCGGGCACTCATTAAATTCAAGTCCGTGGCGCGATTCCTTACCACACTACTATAATTGTTCTTACTACGAAAATAATTTTTCTATGTGCAGAGAAATTGAAAGACCAAAGTCCTGAGCAAAATCAGGTCTCTTGACTTGCTCCCCCATGATCCAATAAATAAATGGTCTAGGCACTGGAGAGCAGCCTCCTGGAACTCTGAGTTGAAAATGTACTATGTGTTGACGGTGGCCGTGTGGTGGCGCCAGCTATGCAGTTGGCCTATGATCGTTGCAAATGCATGGCAAAATGATAAAATTGAATTTAATAACACATTAAAAGTAATTTACTGACATTATTGAAAAATCTTTGAGTGTTTTTAATTATCTTTGCGACATTTTCCATCCTCTAAGCGAAAGAAAACTGAGGAAAACTGCTTTTAGATGTAAAAATCTGCATGTATTTACAGATGTTCCAAAATATCCACGGTGTTGAAATTTTGAACTTTAGATTATAAATAAATGATATCTTAATATATTTTCAGGGTGACCGCTGGACCGGGAAACCGGGAAAAGACCGGGAATGTTATAAAACCGGGAAATGACAGTGAATTTATTTTGTATCGGGAATTTTACAAATATTTAGAAAAAAATCGGTCTCAGTTTGATTTTAACAGTTTTTAAAATAATTAGTTGAATTTTTATCTGTTTCAATTATATCATTCAGTTTACAATGCGTAATTCAAAAATCTCTCACTTGTACATTTTCCATTAAAAGAATTCAAAAATGCAGTTTTAAAGACTTACAAATTTTTAAATTAGAAGCATTTGGGATCAAAAAATTTGAATAAAAAATCTTTTTAATTGATCAACTGTGGATATAAATTATAATGATTTTTAAAATTCAACTGTGCATTAAAGATTAAAAAGTGAATAATAATTAATTTTACAAGATGATGCGAAATCCGTTCAAAATTGAATAATTTTAAGATTTTAACGTTAAAGATTAAACTGTTCAAATTGGAAAGTCTTTGTAGTTAAACAAATGTAAATGCATGATTGAAACTTTATAAAATATTTAAAATTGTAAAATAACTTCAAAACAATATATTAATACTTGAAGACTTTTATTAAATTTAACATTATTGTTTTAGTCTAAAAGTTGAAACTTTAAAATTGGAATTTTTTCAATAATGAAAAACAACAATATCTCAATATTTAGAAATTTTTGACTGTTCATTTAAAATCAGTAATTGTAAATCAAATATTCAAATTTAAACCAAAAATTAAACTTTGAATATTACAATTTTAATTGTTCTATTTCAAACATTTTAATTTGCAAGTAAAATTATTGAATTTTGATGTATAATAAATATTGAACACCTATTATTATTCCTAGAAAAAATTCAAGTGAGTTGAATTTTGTTTCAATTTAAAATTTGAAATGATTTTAAATGGTTTATACAAAGTGTCTGCGTAAACCGACAAAATTTGGCTATTCGTACTGAAATTTCGGTACAAATAGCCCACGGCCTAATTTAAAACAAAATATAGATTTGTGCACGTTTCGAACGAAAAATTTAGAAGATTTTTATGAATTGTGAAAGGCTTCAAAAGAATAAGAAATATTTTCTTAAAATTTCTAGGAAAATTGAAAATGACCTTTTATTTTGAAAAATAAATTTCAAGAGAATATTTAAACAGGTTTAAAAAGATTTCTGAAATTGTCGAAAATGAATCTGGAAGATTTTAAGGAAATATTTTAAATTTTGCAGGATTTAAACGAAATTTTAGGAAGAATTCGAATAATTTTGAAAGTTGTTTAGAAGGTCTGAAAAATTTAAAAATTAATTCATAATTTGAAAAAATGTAAAACAACGTGTAGATGTTTCAAGATCTTGAAATAAAATTTTGAAACTTTTCAAGGATTTTTAAACTATTTGAAATAAAAATATCTTAACTTCTGATTTAATAAGTGTTCCTTTCAAGTCAAAAGTGTAATCGTTCAATTTTTAATATTTCTAGCTTAAAATTGCTTAAAATGACCCTGATTTTCAAATTTTCAAGTTTGTAAAAGTGAACCAAAAATATACATTGTAAACAAATTTAATTAATTTTAATGAATTAATTTAAAAATTTGCTTTTCGGCATGACTATTATTATGAAATTTAACTTAAAATTTAAGACGAAAAGGGAATTTTCATTATACTTGTTTACAATTACATTATTATTGTTTACAATACAATTTTCATTGTTCATTTAACAATAGTTTTTAGGGTTTGATGTTTTTCTCTCTCACTTTAGGTAAAAGTTGCAAAAATTATTTAATCAAAATGCTGTAGGGCTTATTTTAATCCTTAAAAGATTCTCTGCAACTGCAAATGTCATTGGTACGTTTTTATTGAAAAAATTTTATTTAGGATTTATAAAATTGTGATTTTTGTAAACAATAGGTTTTCAGAAATACATTTTTTTAAATAAAAACGTACCAATAAGATTTGCAGAGAATCTTAAGAAATAAAATAATCCCTACAGCATCAGAATTAAATGACAATTGCAACTTTTACCTGAAAAAAGAAAAACATTAAACTCTAAATAGTTATTGTCAAATAAAGAAAACCCGAAATATTTTTTTCTAAAGTTCACCTCGAGTTCTTTTCCAAAATTAGTTTAATTAAGAAAAGACTTATATACAAATACTAAGAGACATTAGAAATTTATATATAGTTATATACAAAGTTGATTATTTTCTTTTAAAAGATTGATTTAAAATATTGGAAAATCCTAAATGAATTTAAATTAATAAATAAATAAAGTAAATATGATATAATATAATGAAAAATATTATAAATTTTAGACGATTTTCTTTTCGGATATTTAAAAAAGACACAAATAATGATTTGTCTGATTTAATTGCGCATGAATAATAATTTTTTGTAGTTAGTAGGAATGCATTGGGATTTACGTCTAAAAGCAGTCGATTTTACGATTTTCGCTAATTATTTTGAACTCAAAAGATTAAAAAAATCTTAAAATCATAATCTTTTACCCAGAACTATCAGAAAATTATTTTTCTTTAACAAACTTTATTATTTTAACACTTTTGCCTTGCATTATTTGAATTCTAAGCCAACTGCATAGCTGGCGCCACCACACGGCGACCGTCAACTCTCATGACAATATTTTCCACAGGCCTCCACAGAGAAGTGGCATGGGGCTGCTGGAGAGCCCTGTTTCGTCAGAATCACGCCACTGCACAGTTTCTCCATTTTGTTAGCATAACCGCGCAGATTGAATTTGACGCATACCCAGCGGACACAGTTACCAGCCTGATGGTGGACTCCCATTGCTAGGGATTAGGGTTGGTAAATCGCAGTGAAAAGTCGACTTTCGACTTTTCGATCGACTTCTTACGCGTCGACTTTCAAAGTCGATTAATCGATGAAAAAAGTCGACTTTTTCGACTTTTTCGCTAGAACATAAATTTACTTTACTTTAAATAACTTACATTAAACTTAATTTGCTTAAAATTACTTTAACTAACTTCACATTATTTAGCCTGCTGTAAATTGAAGAAAAAAGGAAATAAATAGAGACATTTATTAAATATTCAGAAAGAAATATAATATTTAAAACTTTGGATACATTTCGTCAATTCATTTTTCAAAAATTTCATTGCCACCTTGCAGACATGTGGGTATTCCCCCTTCATAAAATTCCAGACGGCCAAAGGATTCGGATTGTCTTTTCGACTCACCGTTGGCCTGTTCAAATACTGCCGTAATTCTAGTAAGTCATTTCCCACTCAGACAAGAGCGACCAATGAGAAGTCGGTGCGGGATAACGTAAAACAGTGAATGGTGTTGATTTCATTTCAGTACATTCGATGCACTTGTCGAATAGTTCTTTTCAGTAGTCTCAAAGTTAAAATAAAGTACTCTCCTTTGATGAGATTACCCGCTACATCTGAGGACATTTCAGGATCAATTTTTCAGACTGAATTAACAATCCAATTTCTCACTTGATTCATATCGGCCCTTCTTAGGGCCCACAATAATTCTTTTACGAGGAATACTTTTAAATAATTGACATGTATAAATTACAATTTTTTTTCTTATTGAATATCAACAAGTATTTAGGTTCTATGTTGCAGCAGAATTTACTTATTTTGCAATATATTTTATTCACAACTACGTATTAGTATTATGAACAAATGAAGGGTTTTGATTGACATATAGAGGGAAAACTCGATATTTCGAAGTGCTTTTGGGCAGTAAAAAACTTTGAGTTATCGAAAATAAAAGTATTCATACTATAAGCGTATGTAATACGTTTATACGTTTGAGAGAAGCCCGCTGGCTCGGCCAGAAGCAGACTTGCACGCGATTGGTTGGCGCTATGTGTTCAAGCGCGCCATGCGCGGACGGGTTCAGTGAGTCGTATCGCACTATCGCACAGCAACAGCTGCAAAATTGGATCATGGCTGCAAACATATTTTGGACTTGGCGCGCGGCGGTAAGCAAAAGTCGTCGTAAAGGCTCTTTTACACCTTCCGTCAATCGGTCGTCGACCGACCAACATAACGAAATATCCATTCACACCTCCGGAAAATTCAATGAAAGTTAGTAACATTTTAGTAATCTTTCAGTGAGTTTCAGAAGGTAACTAAAATATTACTACATTTAACTAAATTTACCGAAGGTGTGAATGGATATTCCGATATATTGGTTGGTCGACGACCGATTGACGGAAGGTGTAAAAGAGCCTTAAGAAGTCGAAAAGTCGACTTCGAGTCGACTTCAGTAGCACAAAGTCGAGTGTAAAAATTCGACTTTCGGTCCCTGAAAGTCGACTTTCGAGTAAAGTCGAAGTCGACTTTACCAACCCTACTAGGGATAGGGAGTGACCGAAGTTGACGCCGACCGACCCTGTCATCTGACCGATTTCATGAAATTTCACGATAATCGGTGAAATCATTGAAATCATCTTATATATTGATATTGGAACGCTTTTTATCAATAAATTGTTACTGGAATATTGCACATGTGACTTATATGTTGTTTTCAGGTCGCAAATGTGGAAAATAATACAAAAATATACAAATAAGTTGTATTTTGTCAATCCTAACCTTCAAAAGTGTAAGTATAGGGGGAGAAGTTTGAATCGGTGTTGCAGGACATTAATTTCAATGTAATAAATAAGTGTTAAAAAATCTGCCCGCTGCGCGAGCACATTCTCATTGCGCGCTTCGCGCGCGGCTCGCAAGTTTGAGCGCGCCTAGGGCGCGCGACTGTTGGATCTCGCTCTTCGCGCTCGATTATATATTCACCTCGCGCTACGCGCTCGGACGTATTTAAATCGCGCTTTACGCTCGGTTTCTCTAGATTTTTGAACTTCGTGTTCGACATTGATGGAAAGAAAAAGTTTATTTGCAAATATTATAAAATTATCAAAACCTCTACATGTGAAGTGATTGTTTAATTTGTTTTTATTTTAGAATGAAATGGAACTTTATTTACTCAAGGTTCTATCGTCCTTAAGGAACACATTCTCATCCAGACACTCGAGCTTCGCGCTCGATATGTGAAACTACGCATCCTATTAGAACACGCTTTATAACAACCCTGGCGGACCGGCCGAACCATGATCTAAAAATACATGGTCTAGCCACGCGCAACTAAAAAAAAGTTAACCAATAGGAAGAATTCAGCCACCGGGGGCCATATTGGATAAATTATTGCGCGAGAATGTAGTATATTTGAAAGGACGTAAATGTCATGAGAGAAGATTTGAAGTAAAAGATAAAAAAATTGTACAATTTGTACAATCAATTAAATTAGTTTGAAAATAATGTGATAGATAATATAAACTATTCAGAAATATATAACTTATTATCCTTGTAAAGTAGAGGAAATATGGATAACATAACCTCTCAATGCACATGAAAGATTTTACCTTTTAAGGAAACTGAAATGTATTCTTAGATCATGTGAAGTACCATTGCCTGAAAAGAAAAAAGAAGTTTATTTTGGGTCTCAAAGTACAAATAAATAAATGCAAAATATCGATATTATAGTATGTATTATGATAATATCAGTTCTTATAATACGTATATACATGCAGGTAAATGCTAAAAAAAAACCTCTTATTGTACACAGAGAAACATATTTACACCTTATATTCGTATTAAATAACGAATTTACAACATATAACAATTAAATAAACACACAAGTTCAGCAACGTATAATTTACAATGATATAATCTCATGATACGGAATTCTACAGTTGTAATGTCATGAAGGATATTTCAAATATTTTGGAAGATTTCTTTACTTCTCCCTTACGAAAAAGTATGATAGGAGAATCATTTTAGGCCCACGATGACTAAACAAATGAATTTTTAACAAAGTATTCAAACTTTCAACCCAGTAGTTACATTTTCAACTAGAAAAAACGAATTTTCAACTACTTTGTTCAGTTTTCAAACCAAAAACACAAATTTTGTACACAAGTGTTCCATTTTCAAAACAAAAACAATAAATTTCTATCATTGAGAAACCAAAAGGACGAATTTTCACAACTGCACACACGCATGGCATTTTTATCTATAAGAATATGCAATTACATGATTTTACAAGATAAATAAACGTGTGTAATTCTCATACAATTGAGCTTGTCCGTAATAATAAATTATTGTTTTTATTATAGTAAATGATTTTTTCACTATTTCTAATTGTGTCTCTTGTACATTATTTATAAGCGATAATTAGGTATATAATCCACGGAAAATATGTAAAAAAATTAGACATATATACATGCAATCTGGAAATTAACTTACTAGGTTATGTTTACAATTACAGCTACTTTGTACACTCATTAAAGTACACTTACCAATATTATTAATATAACTTTATAATACACGAAAATATTTATCCTTGCCGGATGGCCACGTTATATTTACATTCAAACTTGCACTTTCGATAAGAACTCCACTCAAATTCACACTAAGTTGATCTCAAAACGTTGCACTTGCACAAACGGATAGCGTCAGCAGTGTCCGCTTTTTCCTCGTCATTTGAATATTGAGAATTTTCGCAGGTATCGACATTGATTTACAATATAGCCATAATTCATGATTTCAAATCGTTTGAGTGAAGACAGAGACGCTAACGGTTGCTATGGTAACAAAATGGCGGCCGGTGGCTGAACGCGCGAGTGGGGCGAAACTGGTAGAGCTTAAGGCTAGACCGTGTATTTTTAGATCATGGGCCGAACGCAAACATTACGCTACAGCGTAACGGTAAAGTAATGCTAAAGTAATGGTAAAGTAATATGGCATTATAATTTATAAAGGAAACAAAATTAATATGTAAACTGTTGCAATTATAATAAAA
>CAKNXH010063691.1:20165-40776 GCA_932178445.1 Andricus quercusramuli | reverse complement strand
TATGGTGGTGCTAGCTTAACGTTAAGCTAGCGCAATCAGCTTTTTTTTATAAAAAACGTTGAGCATTAAATTTCGCAATAGGGTATTAAATTAGCCTTAAATGAGCCCTAAATAGTGATATAGGTCATTTCTCAATATCACAATAGTGTTGTGCCAGCTTAACAGACCTTTTTGAAAATTTGCGTCCGAACTGCGATATACTTGTTTCGAGAATGGGTAATCAACTGGATAACATATGACAGCAACTTTCTCTGTAATAGAGCCAACGTAACGTGTCGGTAGATAACTCAATTTACTATAGCTATAGCTTTAACTGAAATGAAGTAATTGTATATTTTGCGTTATATTCTATTATCTGAACATTGTAACGCCTCATGTCCAAAAAGTCAGCAAACGAATATCAAATAAAATTTTACTGAAATCGGATATAAGAAATTATTTCAAAAGTACCATTCTTTCTTAATATTTTTTACAAGTCAGAACTGAGGCAAAAGTACTATAAGAGTTCCATATTTCTTCAAATTTTCACAAGTGCTTATGAAGATTTAAGGAAATTTTTTCTGTTCTTATACACATTTTTTCTAAGATCTACACAAAATGTACTTCAAGGTTTTCAACCAAAAATTGAATAGTTGAATTTTCATGAAAAAAATTAATTTTCAACTGAAAAAACGAATGTTCAACAAAATAGGTAAATTTTCAATAAAAAAATGAATTTTTAACAAGTTACAGTTATATTCAACCAGAAAAGAGGAAATTTGATAAGAATAGTTGAACCATCAACCAAAACAGATTAATTTTCAACCAAACAATTAACCAAAAAAACTGGAATTTCTGCCAACAGAAGAATTTTCAAACATCTTCTAAACTGACTCGAATTATTCTCAAAATTTTCAAAAATCTTTTAATTGAAAAAATGCCTTAAAATCTTTCAGATTTTATTTGGCATTTTTAGAAATATCTGTAATTTTTTTCAAACTCTCTTTTGAAATTGATTTTTCAAAATAAAAAATCATTTTTAATACTTTTCAATACTTTCGGGTTCAAAATTTAACTGCTCCGTATGAAAAACTCTTCCTTTTGTTTTGGAAATGCAGCAGTATGGTAGAAAATTCAACTATGTGGTTGAACTTTCAATTGCTTTGTAGAAGATTTATTTTTTTCATTAAAAATTAATTTTTTCAACTGATAGTTTAACTATTCCATTTTTTTTGTTGAAAATGGATTTTTTCGGTTAAAAATGTATGTATTCTGTTGAAAATTCATCCTTTCAAGTAGAAAATTAATCTTCGTGGTTGGAAATTTTTCTTTTTGTTTGAAAATGAAATTATTTCATTGAAAATTCAACTGTTTTGTGGAAAGCTTGTATTTTTAACATAAAGACTCCACTACTTGGTTCAAATTTGATGTGTCTTTATAAGAATTTGTCTTTTATAGTAGAAAATTAGTCTTCCTGGTTGAAAACTGATTTTTTTGTACTTGAAAAATCGTCTTTTTGGTTTATTTCAAGTGCTTTTGATTTAAACTAAAAAATCTTTCCTTAATTTTTTTTCGTTTTTTCCTTGAAAATTCGCAACTACTCGTACATGGTTGAAAATATCAGAAAATATATTCAAAAGAAGGTCTGATAATCCAATTTGAGGAAAAATGAATCCCTAGACATTACATTTGTTATGTACCCCCCCCCCCCCTTTCATCAAAACATTTGATATATTTTCTATAATAAATTTATTCTTAACATTCTTCAAGTTTATAAGATGTTGAACTATTATTTTAAAACATATTTAGAAGTTTTAGAAGTAAAATAATTTCAATCCTGATAAAATTGCAAAAACTTTCAAACCAAATGCAGATTTTTAAAGATTTCGAAAAAATAAGAAGCTTTCGAATAATTTGGAAAGTATTCAGGCAGATACAGATTTTTCCTAATATTCTTGGGAAAATTTGAAATGATTTTTTATTTTCAAAAAATACATTTCAAATGATACCTGCAAAAATGTCAATAAAAAAAATAATACTCTTTACAAAATGATTCTTGTTGAGGTTCACTTATTATTTGTTCATAACTAAAAAGTCAAAGCTAAACTGAAGATTTCAGAAAGAAGCAACTTTCTAGCATTACTCTAGGAGAAGATAGTTATAAACAATAATCAATTGTTTAAGTAAACATGTTTACTAACTTGCATTAATGATATTACTTCACTGAGTGAAAAGTGTATAAGAAGTTTAAGAGTTCTGAAAAAACCGCAACTTTTCAGCACTTATCTGAGAAAAGATAGTTATAAACATTAATTAATTGTTTAAATAACTATCTTTAATAACTTGCATCATTTAACACTTTACTAAGTAAAAAGTGGGTAAGAAGCTAAAAATTTTAGAAGAAACCGCAACTATCTAGCATCAGTAAAGAAGTAGATAATTATACAAAATAATAATTTGATTAAATAATTATTTTCGCTAAATTAAATTAATTATCCACTTGAACCAAGTGAAAACTAAACAAAAAGTTGAGAATTTCAGAAAAAGCCGCAACTTTCTAACATTATTCAAATTGAATATTATTGACAATAGTAAATTGTTTATGAAATAACTTTGGTTGATTTTAATTAATTATTTACCTCACTCTCATCAAGAATTTGACAAAAAGTGGAATTTTTTTTAATAAACTGCGAATCTTTAGCATTATTCTGAGAGAATATTATTAACAATAATCGTAAATTGCCTGAACAATTATTTTTGTTAACGTAAATGAGGCATTACCTTACTCTAATCAAAACTTGGACAAAAAGTGGAAAATTTTTGGAAAAACCGCGACTTTCTAACTCTATTCTAAGAGAAAATTGCTAAAAATTATAATAATAATATTCAAAAGAATACAAGAAAATTCATAAATAGGTATAGACCTCAATTCAATATTGACAGTTAATTAAAGTGCTTCAGTACATAGGCAAGGGCGTTTCTGGATACAAATCCCTAACTTACCGACTCAAGATCATTATACAGCTCAAGTGGTTCATGTCCGTGCTAAGTTTCATGAATCTTCCAGAAGGGATCAGGTGGCTTTACAGAATTGTATTGCGCAATTGTGAGAAACAAATTTCTCGTGAACAACTTCAGGGTTATTTATCATATCAATTATTCGTTATCCGTGAATATTCTCAATGTTTTATTTCGATTTGTTCTTGAATTTTCTACTGCGTAATATAGTTGATAGAAATCATCCTTGTTCTCTTTGAAGTATATTACGCAGTACAAAATGCAACGGTAAATGCAAATAAAACATTGAAAATGTTCACAAGAAATATTGAACTGATATGACGAATAACTTCGAAGTTGTTTACGCGAAACTGGTTTCTCACAATTGCGGAAAATAATTATGTAACCTCACCGGCTCTAAAAAATTAGATTTTTTAAATTTATTTTTAATATGTCATTTTCTATTTGATTTTAGAATAATTTATTTAAATAAATTTTTTTCTCTCTAAAAACTTAGCACGGACATGAACCACTTGAGCTGTAGAATGGTCTTGAAGTCGGTAAGGTGGGGATTTGTATCAGAAAATGCCCTTGTTTCTTACGGAAATTCTCTGATTTTTGGAATTGCTCTTTTTAAAATCCCTGGATTTTCTCTGAGTTTCCCTGATCAAAAATTCCCGGACTTTTTTGTGATTTTTAGGTTTTACCTGTCCATCCTAAAGACTCGCTTCAAAATATAGACGGATTATGATGAGCGGAAAATTCCTAATCAGCGCAGATTTGCTGTCGGAAGTTTCGAAAAGTGGGGAGAATTAATTAGATTTTTAGATAAGTGAAATCGTGAGGGTAAGAAGAGTGGTTTTATTAAAAATAATTTTTGGTGCAATATGTAAATGCAGTGATTGGAATGTACAGTTGCAGCATGCAAAAGCGTGAACGATTTGCGAAGCGGATAAAAGTAGCATTTTTGGTGACCTGAATGAAAATTTCGTTCCGTTTTGTTCTTCATTGGATTAAAATATTTTTCCAGCACTTTTCAGATATTTCGCAGAGAAAGAAAAGGCAACTTTTGTTCAAAAAACACAATTTTTATGTTTCAAAAAAATGGAACGAAAGTTTCGCACGGTACTCTAAATAATTTTGAGTTAAAAAGTGATTCTTACCTGATCGCTGTCGTGCCCTTGCCAACTGTCGTGACTCTGTAAAAAAAAGTTCTAATTAACAATTTGTATTATTACTTACAACTAAATATCTCATTATAATATTTTTTACTTTTAATTGAAAATTTTTGCGACTAATGTCCAGGAATGCCATACCGTTACTTAAGTCACTTTTAGTCACTTCTTTTCCTGAAATCAATTTTTTAAAATAAAGTTTCTATAGTCACTTTTAAAAATAAAAAAATAACTTTAGTGACCTCTTTCAATAAAAAGATAAATTAACTCACTTCTTTTAGCAAATTAAAACAGAAAACGCAAGGATATCTCAATTCTCTTGATTTTTTTTAAATTCCTTTGAATTCTTCTAAATCCACCCTGAATTCCTTAAAATGCTCTTGAAATCTACTAAACTCAAATAATCTTTTTTTTTATTTTCAATGTTTTTAATTTACCCTGAAGACTTTTAAAGTAGCCTCGAATTCTTAAGGATTTCATCAAATTTTTATTCACTAATTATATTAACTCTGATTTATCTGAATGCAATTGATTTTTCTGCATTTTGTAAATATTTTTCTATTCACTTCAATTATTTTCAATTTATCTTGATTTCGTATGAAGTTTGTCGAATTCTTTTGAATTCCCTTGAATCCTTCTAATTTTTTTCCAGTTTTTCTGAAATCAGTGAAATATGTTTTATTTTTTGAATTTTTCTAAACTCAGTCAAATTAATTTCCGGATTTATTCAAAATTCTTCTGAATTCTTCACGATTATTTTGATTTTTCAGGTCTTGCTGAAATCTTTTGAATCGACTTGAATTCTTCTGAATTCATTCAACTCTACTGAATTTTTTTCAATTTACCTAAATTCTGTTAAATTAGTGCTGAATTCTTTTTACACATATATAACTTAATTAGATGGACATTTTTTTATTCTTAAAATTTTATTTAAATATATTCTTCCAAATTCTTAAGAATTTCATAAACGTCTCTTGAATTTTCTTAAATCCTTTTCAATTCTTTACAATTCACTTTAAATTTTACTGAGATCAGTGAAATCTTTTGGATTAAAAACATTTTTTTTTTCACTAATTTGAATTTAGTGGGATTCACCCCGAATTTTTGTGAATTTATCCTGAATTCTTTCACACTTTTCTATATCTTTGGAACTCTCATGATTTTTTTAACTTGTTGAAATCTTTCGAATTTACTCAATTCATTCAATTCTACTTAATTAAATGGATTCAGAAGAATTGATTTTTGAAAATTTACTCTGATGCTTTTGAAACACACCTCAAATTCGTAGGTATTTTATCAAATCCTCCAGAATTCCCTTGAATTCTTATAAATTCACTCAAATTGTACTAAAATCACTGTAATAGTTTGGTTAAAATTGTTTTTTCATTTCACTTGAATTTTTTATAAATTCATTTTGAATTTCTACGAATTTCTTGGATTTGTTTTCATTTTCCCTGAATTCCTCAAAATTCACTCGGATATTAATTAATGAATTCGTGGATTTTTCAAAGTTTACCCTGAATTTGTTACAATTGGTTTGGAATTCCTATGAATATTGTATCGAATCTTTTTGAATTTTTTTGAATTTAAAAGAACATTATTCATTCTTGGCAAATTTTTGGATCAAATTGATCACTTTCTTACTTCTTAGGATTTTGTAGCCGCGGCTACGATGATTGGAAGGAAAGCAAGGGGAGGGGAAGTATGGGGAGTGATGGGAGGGGAATCAAAGAAAGTGAGAAGAGTGGCAATGAGGGTTTGGGAAGTGAGCGAAAAGGTGGGTCGAGGAAGTAGAGGAAGGAGAGTGTTCGCTGGGGAAGAGAGGAGGGGGGTATGAAGAAGAAGTTGGAGAATAGAGGGGGAATCGAAGGTTGAAGTGTGGGGAGGGGAAGTAGGGAATGTGAGGGAAAGAGGGGAGGAGAAGTATAGGGAGTGATGGGAGGGGAATCAAAGAAAGTGAGGAAAGTGGAAATGAGGGTTTGGGAAGTGGGCGAAAATGTGGGCCGGGGAGTAGAGGAAGAAGAGTGTTGGCCTGGGAAGTGAGGAGGGGGGGGGGGAGGGTACGAGGAAGAGGTCGGTTAGGGAGAGGCTGAAGGAGGTAGTGAAGAAAGTATGGAGGGGCGAGGGATTCCAAGGAGGTTGGAGGGAAGGGTTAATAGTGCCACTGTATAAGAAAGGGGATAGAGATAGGCAGGAAAATTATAGAGGGATTACGCTAATGAATACGGCGTATAAAGTGTACGCGATGGTGGTGGCAGAGATACTGTGGAAGGATGTCGAGGGGAAAGGAATAGTGCCGGAGACGCAGGCGGGATTTAGGGCGGGTAAAAGTACTTTCGACAATATTTACGTGCTGCAGCACGTGGTGGATAGAGAATTAGCGAAGAAGGGGACGAGAGTGTGCGCGTTTTTTGTGGATCTCAAAGGCGCGTTTCCGTCGGTGAATAGGGGGAGGTTGTGGGAGGCCATGGAGGATAGGGGAGTAGAGAGAGGCCTAATTGAAAGGGTAAGGGAGATATATGAAGAGACCAAAGACAAGGTAAGAGTAGGGGAGGGGATTTCGGAGGGATTCTGGATGGATAGGGGGTTAAGGCAAGGGTGTCCACTTAGCCCAACGCTTTTTGCGATTTTAGTTGCGGATATGGAAAGAAAGCTGGAGGCCGGGGTGGTAGGAGGAGTCAGGACAGGAGGGGTTAGAATTTGGTCACTAGCGTATGCAGATGACATAGTGTTGCTGGTAAGCAGCGAGGAGGCCTTAAAGGAGATGATGAAGACGTTGAGAAGATACCTGGATAAAAAGGGGTTAGAGTTGAATGCGAAAAAGTCCAAGGTTATGGTGTTCAGAAAAGGAGGGGGAAGGGATAAGGCAAGGGAGTGGAAGTGGAAGAGAAAGGAGGTGCACGAGGTGAAAGAGTTTGTGTTATTATTAAGGAATGGGGGAGTGGATGGTCACATGAAAGAGAGAGTGAGGAGGGCAAATGTGGTGATGAGGCAGGTGTGGGGGTTGGGAAAGAAGTTATTCGCAGATGATTTTGGAAGGAGAATGAAATTGTTTGATTCACTAGTGATGAGTGTGCTATTGTATGGGGTAGAGGTGTGGGGGTGGGAGGAAAGTGAAGAGGTAAATAGAACGCAGGAGAGGTATGTAAAGTGGACCCTGGGGTTGGCAAGGAACACGCCTAATTATATTGTCAGGAGGGAGACGGGGAGGGGGGGAAAGTAGGCTGGTCAGGGAGTGTTGGTGGAAGAAGGAGAACAGGAGAGGGGGTGAGAAAATAGAGGTTGAAAGGGAAAGGTATTTTAGAACGAATGGGCTGCAGATGGATGAAGTGAGAAGGATGCACGAGGAAGGAAGGTGTATGAGTTGGTTAAGAAAAACGGAATGGAGAGAGAGAAGACAGAAGGGGAAGAGAGAATAAGAAAGTCAAGATTTAACGGGAACTATGTGTGGATTATGCCAAGGGCAAGAGTGAAGCACTGGTTGGAGGAGTGCGTGTAGGTGAAAAGAAGTAAGATAAGCATGGAGGTATTGTTGCATGGAAAGGGGGAAAAAGGGCAGTGGCATGGGTGAAGGGGGTGTTGTGTAAGATGGGGATGAAGAGAAGGACGGAGGAAGAGGAGTGAAGAAGGAAAGATTGTAAATAGGTGAGAAAGTAGATATAAGTAAGATGTAAATATTGTAAATAGTAGATAAGTAATAGATATTAGCTGCGAAAACAGAGGTTGGCAAGCGAGGCAATGCGAAAAAGTAGGGACATGCGAGCGAGGCGAAGCGAGGAAGGCAAGGCGATAAGAGCGTGCGGCTTAGAGACAAGGAATGGATGGATGTTAGTTTTTAAGAGTTAGTTTTAAGAAAATTCTGTAAAAAATGGATGAGTAAGCAAGTCAATTTTTTAAGGCCAACAGGCTGAAAAATGAATGTTTATCTATCTAGAGGGGGAAGCGAAGGTTCAAGTGTGGGGAAGGGGAGTAGGGAATGTGAGGGGAAAGAGGGGAAAGAGGGGAGGGGAAGTATAGGGAGTGATGGGAGGGGAATCAGAGAAAGTGAGGAGAGTGGAAATGAGGATTTGGGAAGTGGGCGAAAATGTGGGTCGAGGAGTAGAGGAAGAAGAGTGTTGGCCTGGGAAGTGAGGAGGGGGGGGGGAGTGTATGAGGAAGAAGTTGGGGAATAGAGGAGGAAGCGAAGGTTGAAGTGTGGGGAGGGGAAGTAGGGAATGTGAGGGGAAAGAAGGGAGGGGAAGTATGGGGAGTGATGGGAAGTATGGGGAGTGATGGGAGGGGAATCAAAGAAAGTGAGGAGAGTGGAAATGAGGGTTTGGGAAGTGGGCGAAAATGTGGGTCGTGGAGTAGAGGAAGGATAGTGTTGGCCTGGGGAAGTGAGGAGGGGGGGGTGTATGAAGAAGAAGTTTGGGAATAGAGGAGGAAGCGAAGTTTGAAGTGTGGGGAGGGGAAGTAGGAGAAGTAGGGGAGGGGAAATATGGGAGGGGGAGACTTGAACGACTTAATTATCGTCTAACTAGGCTACGAAACGCTTTTTTGTAGACCTCTGGTGCTTACTTGGACGAGGTACTTCAAAATTCAGCTTCGCGGAGCGGATTATTCGCGATATTCTGCAAGGAACGGAGAAATTTCTTTTAGGTCTCGACGAGAGGATTGGATCAAATATTCCCATCGATTGAATGATGCGGTTTAAGTTCGAACTCACTTGATATGAAAAAAATACAAATATTTTCCTCCGAGCCGAATCCAGCTGATCCACTCGCACTTGCTTTTTTTATTCTTTGACTGAATACCTATCTGGTTCACATATCAAAAGGCTCAACGAAATCCGCGAAAAACAATATTTATGAGAGAGAAGGTGAAAAAGAGGATCGAGGTGATATAAAAATAAATCTAGATTTTTTGCTTCAAAATATATCCAGGAGATTAATAAATAAAATGGGATTTTACAGTTTTATGAAAGTTTGTGCAAGTTAAAAGTTTCATGACATTTGAAAACGTTAAAGTGTTTCTAAAGTTTTAAATATTAAGGCGGGAAAATCAAACACATTTAAAAAATGCTATTCACTACCAAATTTAAGCATTTATAGATTAATATTAAAATTAATATAATTTGATATGATTATTTATATTAATTATTATAAAATATTTAATCCCATATCAATACAAGAAAATTACAGGGCCTAAAATGTTTATTCGCCAGTTTTAGCGCACCTGGGGCGCGCACCTGTTGGCTCTCGCGCACGTGACTTTTAAAATTGAAGATCAAACCATCGAGAACTGAAATTTAGTGATTGTGAATTCTCTTTTGTTAAAACTCCTTCGGCATTCACGAACACATTCTCATCACGTGTCTCGTGAGAAAAAAAGGTTAACAAAAAATTTTCAGATCTAATTCAAAAATAATTTTGTCATTAAACATTTTGCTGTACCTTGTGTCTCTTTGACCAAAAATTTAATAAAAATTAATTGAAAAATAAATAAATTAAAAAATTAAAACACGCGATATGAAAAAGAATCAGGATGAGAAAAACGTGGATTTTTACAATCCCTACAAGACTATCATAATAACTTTTTGAATTTTCTTGAAGACTCGAAAATTCAAATTTTGATCGAACAAAAAATGATGAAAAATAAAAAATTCTATTTTGCGGACAAACTATGCAAGAATCGAAAAAAAAATGAATCGACAAAAATTGTGCACCCGAAAACATCTCCATATTTTTCATGAATTACTTTGTGATAGGATGTGCAGTTCTTGTTTTAATCGTGAAAAACCATATTAAAAATAAAAAATATAATTTTTGGACAAAGGAAACGAGCTACGAAGAAAATAAATAGACAAAAGCTGTTCACCCAAAAAAGAGATAAGTATTTGTTACTAATCATTCTTTGATAGGATGCGCAGTTTTTGTTTTAATCGTAAAAAATAACATTGAAAATAAAAAAATTACACTTTTGGAAAAACGACGCGAGGTACGAACAAAATTAATTAACAAAAGTTGTTCACCAAAAAAGAGCTACAAGTTTGTTATAATTATTTTTTGATAGGATGCGCAGTTTTTGTTTTAATCGTAAAAAATAACATTGAAAATAAAAAAATTAAATTTTTGGAAAAACGACGCGAGGTACGAAAAAAATTAATTAACAAAAGTTGTTCAACAAAAAAGAGCTACAAGTTTCTTATAATTATTTTTTGATAGGATGCGTATTTTTTGTTTAAATCCTAAAAAAGGACCTCGAAAATAAAGTTTTTGGAAAAACTTCACAAATTGCAATAAAATATTAATTAAAAAATTGTTTTTTTTTTCATGGGAGGCACTCTTTTAAATCATAATAACAAGACAGTGAAAACATATGTTAATAAAAATTGTGAAAAATAGGGAACAAATATTAAAGTAATCACAAAAAAATAAAATTGGTATATTATTTTGCAATTTGTATACTTAATTTTTTTTAAAATTCGCACACATTTTGAATGAAGTTTTAAACATTTGCTTCGTATTTTTTCTATTCCTATCTTTTAGTTTCCGCTGGTTAATTGTCAACTTGCGATAATTGCATTTTTTTCCTTGAAAAGTGTGTTAATCTACTTTTAGGTAACCGCCGCTTATTATGTAAATTTATGTTATATTTATTTTCAGTTTTTAAAGGCCAATAGATCTTGTTTTACTTAGTCTTCATTTTGTCACAAATAATGGATTACATTTTATAAATTAAATATCGACTCATATATTTCAATTGCTTATTTTAATTATATAGGCACAGCGGGCTTAATGAAATTCACTTAATTAAATAAACTTAAAAGATTAAATTAAAATTACACCGAAATTATACTAATTTTTGCAAATTCGCAAAAACTTTCTCTTGAAGATTATCTTTTTAGTTATAAATTTTATTATTTGGTAGAAAATTAAAAAATTTTCTTAAAAAGACATGATTTTTTTTGCAGATTCAACTGTTTGTTAAAAATTCGTCTTTTTGGGTTAAAAATTGAATTCTTTTCGTATAATACCAAACGTTTGTTTAAAGTTCATATTTTGTTGCTGATAAGTCAACTGAAATCTTTTTTTAATGAAAAATATTTTATCTGAAAATTTGCTTTTTCAATTTGAGAGTTCATCTTTTTTCAGTAGAAATATTGCTTTTTGTTTAAAATTTGTATTTCTCTCTTAAAAAGTCCACTGAAATCTTTTTGGGTAAAAATTCAACTCTTTTTTTGAAAATTTGTCTTTTTGATTTAAAAAATCACCTGCTTTAGTAGAATTTGAATTTTTCTTAGGCAGAAATGCGACTGTTTGGTTGAAAATTTAAAAATCTTGTTAAAAAGTCATACTTTTTGGTTAAAAATTCGACTATTTAGCAGAAAATTACCTTGTAGTTTACAATTCTTATTTTGGTGTTGGAAAGTGAACTGGAATCTTCTTTGGTTGGAAATTTAATTATTTTTTTGTAGTTTTTTTTCAGTTCATCTATTTTAGAAGAAATATTTCATCTTTCTCGAATAAAAATGCAACTGTTTGGTTGAATATAAAACTATTTTGTTAAAAAGTCATACTTTTAATTCTTCTGTTTTGTTGAAAATTTACTTTTTGTTTAAAATGTTTATTTTGGTGTTAACAAAAGAATTGAAAGCTTTCCTAGATGAAACTCAACTTTTTAAGATTTTTTTTTTTTATTAAAAATGCATCGTTTAGTACAAATTTCATAATTCTTGGATACAAATTCTAAATAATAATAAATGCAACTATCTGGTAGAGAATCCACCTATTCCGTTAAAAATTCATTACTTTTGCTTGAAAAAATTCGTCTTTTTGGATGAGAAATTCAATTTTGTTCCTAAAAAAATTATTATTTCTTGAAAAATCCATATTTTGATCTTGAAAAGTCAACTGGCATCTTTTCTGGATGAAAATAAAACTATTTTTTCAAAATTTGTTCTCTTTTTCAATTAAAATTCATCCTTTTCAAGAGAAATTTAATCTTTTTTTTTTAAAAAATGCAACTATTGTGTAGAGAATTCAACAATTTTGTAAAAAAGTCATCCTTTTTGGGTAAAAATTCGTTTTTTTTATTTAAAATTCATTGTTGTTTAGAAACTTATTTCTTGGTTAAAAATTCCTATTTTGATCGTGAAAAGTCAACTCAAAACTTTTTTAACAGAACATTCAACTATTTTTTTTAATTCATGTTTTTGGTTCATAAATTCATCCGCTTTGATGGAAATTTCTTTTTTTTAATGAAAATGCAACTTTTTGGTTAAAAATTATCTTCTTTGCTTGAGTATTCAACTATTTTGTTTGAAAGATTTGGTTGAATCACTTTGTTAAGAACTCATTTTTTTAAAGATTTATATTTTTAGTTGAAAATTCATCTCTTTGGTTGAAAGTTGAACCATTTTGTTGCAAATTAATCTTTTTAAATTGAAAATTTAACTACTTGAGTAAAAGTTAAACTACATTGTTACAAATTTATTTTTTTGATTGAAGGATTATGTCTTTGGTTAAAAATTTAACTGTTTAGTGAAAAATTCTTCTTTTTTGTAAAAAAAGTAATTTTCTTGGTTCAAAATTTCATTTTTGTGAGGTAAAAATGCATCAGTTTCGTGGAAAAATAATTTTTTGGGCAAGTTTTTGGGTCTGGAGGTCAGACCATGTTAACTATATGTTTTTTAGGTCGCTGATTCTGAATCCGAGGTCTAAAAAACGCCAGCCCTGGATGTGCACACACGTGTCGAATGAATAAATTTCAAGAGTTTCTTTGAAAATCAAAACCGTGACGTTTTGGAGTTTTTTAGGCTACGGATTCGGATTCAGCGACCCCAAAAAATATAGTGAACCTGGTCTGACCTGCAGACACGAAAAAATATTGTTATGAGGTTTTTTGAGGTTGTGTCAGAACCCTGACATTCTGGGGGTTTTTGGACCTAAGATTCGGATTCAGCGACCCCAAAAAATATAGTAAACCTGGTCTGAACTCCAGACCCGAAAAATATTTTTATGAGGTTTTTTGAGGTTATCTCAGAACCTTGACATGCTGGGGTTCTTTGGACCTCTGATTCGGATTCAGCGACCCCAAAAAGACATAGTAAACAATTTCAGGGCGATTCATTAAAAAAATTATATTTTGCGGAAGTTTATACCAATTCATTAATTCAATATTTTTATTTTTATAAGAAAAGCGTGTTTCTAAAATATTTTTAATTCAATATTTATTAACACTTACTTTCACAAGAAAAAAAAAGTTATGAAAATAATTATATTTATAGACTTTATTAATTTTTTAATCTCATTAATGAAATATCTCAAAGAGACCAAAGATGAATCTAAGAAAAGTATGCAAAAAGAAGCTAATAAGGGCAATTTTGAGAAATTTAATTTTGGAAATAAGCATAAAGGCTTGCAAGTGACTGGAACCAAAAATTCAGATTGTTCGGTGAATTTCACAAATTTTTCCATATTTAATCAGCCTGGGTAACAAGAAAATTGACCATAATTCGTAATTATCTACCTCCTTTTTGAATAATGAACAAAAAGAAATAAGAAAACTTTTTACTATTTAAACATTGAAATTCTTTTTACAAAGCATTTTAAAAATATAGAGAAAAAATGAAAACAGGTTTCATTCCCCCTTTTCGATATCTAAGTCTTATCTTCTGAAGGTCTGCGGGCAAAGTGCGCCATTTACATTTTTCCTCGAAGTTAAAAATAAATTTAAGTATTGAATGGTTGTGTATCATTGAAACAACTTTTAAACGTTTTTCAGTCAGGAGTAAATGAAAAAATTAATCATTTTTATTTACGAAATAAGTTTTAAAAATTGAATTCATTTTTTTAGTGAAATCGGAACAGGCAAAAATGCAGAAAAAGGTTGACTTTAACTTTTTGGCATATGCCTACAATATTTATATGGTGGCAGTTGTAGATGTAATATAAACATCCAAGAAAACATGCAAAAATTACCCTCTTGAGCGTTGGAGGACGTTTATTTTGCTCATTCTATTTATTTTTTCATAGCTTGTGTCTTTTTCCCAAAAACTTGATTTTACACCTATATACCTATATACCTTATACCTATATAGCTTATACCTATATACCTTATACCGATATACCTTATACCTATATACCTTATACCTATATACCTTACACCTATATACCGACCTACTTAATACCTATATACCTATCCACTATTTTCCAATCGAGCAAGTCACGCCTACCCCGAAAGGGAAATGGCTTAATGGTATAATAATAATAATTCTATTTATTTTTCATAGTTTGTGTCTTTTTCCCAAGAATTTGATTTTTTTATTCTTAACTTCGTTTTTTACGAATAAAACAAAAAATTCGTGCCCTATCAAAAAGCAGGGGGCACAGCGCAAAAGGAGCTCAAAAAAGGGGAAATAGGGTAGTTTTCTCACGAAAAAGGGGGAAAATAGGTGAAAGATTAAACATTGATTTTGAAAGTCGAAATGAAAAAACAATCTTTTTATAACAAGGGTTATATATATTTTTTTAATTTCCAATGATTTTTCAATGATTTCTGCCATTGAAGAATTTATTTTTTAAAACTGGATACTTTCAGCTAGCTAAGGAATAACAATTTGTGGGTCGACATCCAAAATGAGTAACGAAAAATTTTTTTGGATAGGTAAATATCTTCTGTTCTCTTTCTGAAATTTACAATTAAAAAATGTAATAATTAAAAAAAAACGTTGGCTGATTAAAATTTTTTTAATGTACAAAAACATGTTTTTTGGATTGATTCAAACCTGAGATTTCTTCAGCTTGAACCAATGAAACATGTTATTATTTTTTATTCATGGCACACATTTTTTTTCGTGGTGTTTATAACTTTCCAAAATTGCAGAAAAGATATGAAATCCCAAAAATCCTTACTCACGAAAAAATTTTCCAAAACACAAAATAAAAAAATTTTTCTTTGGTTCAAGCTGAATAAATTTCAGGTCCCACATATTCAACTTTTTTTAAAATGTGTGCATATGACTCAATCAAAAAAAAACATGTTTTTGCGCATTTAAAAAAAAACTGTAACTGAGCAAAAAATTTATTTTCCAATTTCGCAATTTCAAATTTTCAAGAAATAAGATAATTTTTGAAAAAAATAGTTCAATTGTGGAATTAAGAACATCAGTTTTTAACCAAGAATCGAATAGTTACATTTTCGTTTCAAATATTAATTTTCAATCGAAAAAACTGAATTTTCGCCCAAATTGTTGAATGTTGAAGCCAGCAAGAAGAATTTTTTACAATTCAGTTTATTTTTCAACACGAAAATATAAATTTTCAATTAAACAGTTAATTTTCAACCAAAAATTAAAAATTTTAGTTAAAAAACCTAGTTTTTAACAAACAAAAACTTCAACTGAAATTATGAATTTTCAACTGAAAAATGAATTTTTAACAAAGTAGTTCAAAATTCGACAAATTAGTTGAATTCTCTACCAAACTATTGAATTTTCCAGAGAAAATTCAAATTTTCTACAAAACAGTTGAATCTTTAATCCGAAATCACGAATTTCTAACAAGAGTTGAATTTTCAACCAAAAAAGAGCTTTTATTCAATAAAGAACAAAAATTGTACTTAAAATGTCGAATTTTATAGCAAGAAGATTATTTTTCTACAAGAAAGGACGATTTCTTAACAAATTACTTTTAACCAAATATTTGAATGTTCAAAATAAGAAAGATCAATTTTGAACTAAAAATGGAATTTTAATTCAGCAATTACATTTTTATGTCGAAAATTCAACTGCCTTTAAAAAATTCGTCTTTTTATTAGTTGATCAGGTAAGATTATTAATTTAAAAGATTTCAGGTTTGTAGTTATACTCGTTCAATCAATTAATTTTTGGATGAATTCAACTATTTTTTTATTTAGAATAAAGATTATTTTTAGTTGAAATATCAACTATTATATTTTTCCTTCGGAATTCATTTTTTGGTTGAAAATTCAATGGGCAAAAGATTAAATATTTTATTAAAAACTACATTTTTATGCTCAATTCATAATTTCAGTTGAAAATTTGTTCTTGGTTAAAAACCTAACTAGTTTGTTGAAAATTATTTTTTTTTGTGAAAAACTTTTTTTTACTGAAAATTTAACTATTCCAGATAAAGATTCATTATATAATTCAAAAATTGGTCTTTTGTGTAAAAATTTCACCTATTTGGTTAAAATTTCAACTAAGTGGCTAAACATTAAACCACATTTTCCAATTTTTTTTGGTTGAAAATTTAAATATTTTGATGACGTTTTTTTTATCAAAACTAAATTTTTTTCAATTCAAATTTATTTATTCTTTATTTATTTTTATTTCAAATATTAATTTTTTTACTGAAAATTCAACTGTTCCAGTTAAAGAGTCATTATGTAAGTCGGAAATTCATCTCTTTGTTTGAAAATGTAACCATTTGATTGAAAATTCAACTAATTGGTTGAAAGTTGAACTTATATGTTAACATTTTTTTAACATTGGTTGAACATGTAATTATTTATTTTGTGGAATTGAAAATTCATCTTTTTGGCTTTAAAATTCATCTTTGTTTATTATGAATACATTTTTTTGTTGAAAATTTAAATATTTGGTTCAAAATAAACTTTTTGGTTGAAAATACATGTTTTCGGAGCCGAAAATGTAACATTTTTGTAGAAAATTCGTCTCTTTGACTTGAAAATTCAACAGTTTGGTGTAATTTTCTCTCTTTTCGACTAGAAAATCTTTCTGTGTTAACAATGCATATCTTTGATTGAAAATTTAACTTTTTTGTTGAAAATTTGTTTTCTTTTTGTTAAAAATTAACTTTTTTCTTGAAAATTCATATTTCTGGGAAACTTTTTCTAGAAAACTCGTCTTTTTGGCTTAAAACTTGAACAATTAGGTAGAGTATTTAAAAATTGGGTTGAAAATAAACTTTTTGGTTGGAAATGCATATTTTCATGTTGAAAATGTAACTGTTTTGTAGAAAATTCGTCATTTTAGTTAAGAATTAAACTTTTTCATTAGAATTTCATCTTTTCTGGTCAGAAATTCAACTGTTTTGTCGAAAATTCGTCTTTTTATATTAAAAATTCATCTGTTATAGTAGAAAAGTCATCCTTTTTGGTTGAAAATTCATCTTTCTTAGTTGAAAATTAACTTTATTGTGGAAAATTCAACTGTCTTCTGAAAAATTCACCTTTTTGGCTATGAAATTCCACTATTAGTTTATAAATTATACTATTTTTGGTTGGAGATCAACATTTTTTTATTGAAAATTCGACCCTTTGGTTAAAAATTCATCGTTATAGATTGAAAATTCAACCACTTTGTTCAAAATTCATCCTTCTTGATTGCGAGTAAATTTTTTGTTGAAAATTCATCTTCTCGGGTTATTTTTCCTTTTCTAATTTTTCATTTTCCTTGATCATTAATATTCAAATACCAGCATTTTAATCTTGAAATACTTTCAACACATAATCTTTTATGAACGGAATAAAACAGTATTTCAGATACAAATTTAAAAATTTCAAATTTATTCATTTCTTTTAAAACAAAAAAAATGTATTTTCTACGATCAACTATTTAATACAGATTTTTCCCTGAAGAAAGAAAATTTTACCTAAAATGTTGAAGCTTCACGCCAAAAGACGAATTTTCTCTACTATAACTGAATTTACAATTCAAAAATATGACTTAAGCAAAAAGTTATTTTTCCACGAAACTGGTGCATTTTTACCCTACAAAACTGAAATTTGAAACCAAAAAAATGAATTGTTTTTTACCAAAAAAGGAGAATTTTCAGCTAAAAAAGATCAATCTTAAAAAAAATGGAAGAGTTACCTTTTCAGTTAAAAAATTAATAAAAAAGAGACTCTTCCACTAAACAGTTAAATTTTTAACCAAAGAGATGAATTTTCAACTAAAAAAAAAACTAAAAAAACTCTTGAAAGAAAATGATTCCTTAACAAAGCGATTCGAAAAAATCTTTTAAATAAAATAGTTGAATACTCAACTAAAGAAGAATAATTTTTAACCAAAAAGTTGCACTTCATTTAAAAAAAGAAATTTCTACCAAAGCAGATGAATTTAGGAATCGAAAAGATAAATAAAAAAATAGTTGAATTTTCTGTTTAAAAAAATTTTAGTTGACTTTTCACGATCAAAATATGAATTTTTATCCAAGAAGGATGAAACTTGTACGAAAAAAGATGAATTTTTAATAAAAAAGGGAATATTTTTGTTAAAGTTAAACTTTGATCAAAAAAAGCTATTAGTTCGTGTTTTAACACCAAAATATTAAGTTTAAACAAAAAGTAAATTTTCTACAAAATAGATAAATTTTCAACAAAATAGTAGAATTTTCAACCACAAGTATGACTTTTTAACAAAATAGTTTCAACCAAAAAGTTGCATTTTTATCCAAGAAAGATGAAATTTCTCTTTGGACATGAGAATTTTTAACTTAACAAAAATTCAAATAAATAGTTGAATTTCCATCCAGAAAAGATTTCAGTTCTATTTTCAAAACCAAAATATTCAATCAAACCAAAAAGTAAGTTTTTTACAATATAGTTAAATTTTCAACAAAACAGCAGAATTTTCAACCAAAAAGTATGACTTTTCTAGAGAATTGTTAAATTTTAAACCAAACAGTTGCATTTTCATTCAAGAAAAATGTAATTTTTGCTAAAGCAGGTGAATTTTGAAATCAGAAAAACCTTTAAAAAAAGAGTTGAATTTTCAACCGAACAGTAGGATTTTTATTCAAGAAAGATGGAATATTTCTTTTAAACCAGATGAATTAAACAAAAATTTAAATAGTTTAATTTTCATCCAAATAGTTGCATTGGCCAAAATGAATGAAAATTCTAATAAAACAGGTAAATTTTTAAATGAAAAAAAAATTTTCAAAAAAAGAGTTGAATTTTCATCCGATAGGATTTCAATAGACTTTTCTACAGAAAAATATAAATTTCAAATAAAAACTAAATTTTCTAGGAAATAGTTGAAGTTTCAATGAAACAGTTGAATTTGTAAAAAAAATTATGGCTTTTTAAGAAAATTGTTAAAACAGTTACATTTTTATCGAAGAAAGATCTCATTTCTGCTAAAGCAGGTGAATGTTGAAATCAGATAAACTTTCAAAAAAAGAGTTGAATTTTCAACCGAAGAGTAGGATTTTCATTCAAGAAAGATGGAATATTTTTTTAAAACAGATGAATTAAAAAAAATTTTTTTTTAAGTGAAATTTTCATTCAAACAGTTGCATTGTCCAAGATAAATGAAAATTCTTATAAAAAAGAGGTGAATTTTTAAATCAAAAAGACAAATTTTCAAAAAAAAGAGTTGAATTTTCATCCGAAAGGATTTTAATAGACTTTTCTAAAGAAAAATATAAATTTCAAATAAAAAGTAAATTTTCTAGGGAATAGTTGAATTTTCAATGAAACAGTCGAATTTGCAAAAAAAAATGTCTTTTTAAGAAAATCATTAAATTTTCAACCAAACAGTTGCATTTTTATCCAAGAAAGATGTAATTTCTGCTAAAGCAGGTGAAATTTGAAATCAGAAAAACTTAAAGAAAAAAGAGTTGAATTACCAACCGAACGGTAGGATTTTTATTCAAGAAAAATTTTTATTTTAAATATTTTAAATTTTCATTTAAACTGTTGCATTATCCAAGATAAATGAAAATTCTAATAAAACAGGTAAATTTTTAAATCAAAAAGAAAAATTTTCAAAAAAAGAGTTGAATTTCTATCCATAAGGATTTCAATAGTCTTTTCTTGAGAAAAATATAAATATCAAATGAGAAGTAAATTTTCTAGGAAATAGTTGAATTTTCAATGAAACAGTCGTATTTGCAAAAAAAATTATGTCTTTTTAAGAAAATCGTTAAATTTTCAACCAAACAGTTGCATTTTTATCCAAGAAAGATGTGATTTGTGCTGAAGCAGGTGAATTTTGAAATCAGAAAAACTTTTAAAAAAAGAGTTGAATTTTCAACCGAACAGTAGGATTTTTATTCAAGAAAGATGAAATATTTTTTTACAACAGACGAATTAAAAAAAATTTTAATAGTTAAATTTTCATCCAAATAGTTGCATTGTCTAAAATAAATGAAAATTCTAATAAAACCGGTGAATTTTTAAATCAAAAAGCCAAATTTTCAAAAGAAGAGTTGAATTTTCATCCGAAAGGATTTCAATAGACTTTTCCACAGAAAAATATAAATTTCAAATAAAAAGTAAATTTTCTGGGAAATAGCTGCATTTTCAACAAAACAGTTGAATTTTTGTCCAAGAAAGATGCAATATTTCTACTAAAAATATATGAACTTTTAAATTAACAAGACATATTTTCAGAAAAAAATATTTTTCATCTTAAAAAGATTTCACTTGACTTATCAGCAACAAAATATGAATTTTAAACAAAAGGTTAATATTATACGAAAAGAGTT
>CAKNXH010063691.1:1338-19765 GCA_932178445.1 Andricus quercusramuli | reverse complement strand
AAAAAATAATTTTGAACCAAAAAAAGGAGGTTTGAACAAAATACTTAAATTTTCAACCAAAAGGAATGAATTTTCAACCAAAACTAATAAATTTTCAACTAAAAAGATGAATTTGCAACTAAAAAATTAATTTTTAACAAACAAACAAAATATTTTTAACAAAGTAGTTAAATTTTTAACGAATGACTTGAATTTTCAACAAAAATAAATCAATAAGCAAAGTAGAAGAAGAATTTTCTAAAAAAAAGGCAATTTTCGAACACATAGTTGAATTTTCAAACGAAAATTAATTTTTCAACCAAAAAAAAAGTGTTTAACTTTCAACCCAGTAATTTTATTCTCAACTCAGAAAATTAATTTTAAACTAAAATGATAAATATTTAACTGAAATACTTGAATTTTTAATTTTCTACAAAAGAATCGAATTTTTCACAAAGGACATACATTTTCAAATAACTAGTTTAATTTCCAAATAAATAAAAAATTTTCAACCAAATAGTTGAATTTTCATCTGAATACTGAAATAGTTACATTTTTAGT
The DNA here is from genome assembly GCA_932178445.1 of Andricus quercusramuli. Lineage (NCBI taxonomy): Eukaryota > Metazoa > Arthropoda > Insecta > Hymenoptera > Cynipidae > Andricus > Andricus quercusramuli. The sequence goes on along the minus strand of CAKNXH010063691.1, from coordinate 19,225 downwards.
TAAAAACATTTATCTTCAATAAAGTAGTTACATTTTCAACAAGATATGAATTTTTAATTAAAATGATGAATCTTCAAACCAAAAAATAATTTTCAGCAAGAAAGTTTAACTTTTAACCAAGTATTAGAATTTTTAACTACAAAAAGATGAATTCACAATGAACAATGTAACAAAAACCCGAATCCGAATTATAATTTTTTAAAGCAATTCCCTTTCCATGTCAAAAATGCCCTGTTCCAAGTGAAATTATATTTCTGTACGGAAACTCCTTGTCCTAAAATAAAAACGATAACTAATTTATAAAATTCCCTGTTCCAAGTCAGGATCAGAGCAAAAAATTGCAAAACGTTTTTCTTATACTGGAAAATAATAAAAATGGAATAAGAAATTATGATTTAATTAGAGTAAACTGGGATAATCAGAAACATCTAGGATTTATAAACCGTTAATGAGTAAATAAATCCGTAACCTAATAAACACACTCCGGTTTTTCTCCGGTTTTTTCCCGGTAAGTAAAGTTCCCGGTCTTTCCCTGTTTCTCGGTCAAGTCGCCACCCTACCACCAAAATTATGAATCTTCAACAAAAAAATGTATGTTCAAGAAAGTAGTTCAAATTTTAACAAAATGGTTGAATTCTTCTGACTAACAAAGATAAATTGTTAACGAAAAATGTAATAGTTGATATAATAACCAAAAAGTGTTATACGCGGCTCGCATAGAGCGAGACTCTTTTATTGGTAGATTTAAAACACTCTCGCAGACGACGTTTATTCATTCAATAGGCAACCATTTTGAATTATAATAACTAGTAATTAGACCCGCAAGTTAGAAAGAGAGAGAAATAGGTACTCCATGAAGTGACGTCAGCAGTGACGTCAGCAGTGACGTCAGCAGTGACGTCAGCAAGGCGCAGGGCGAGTAAAGACGAGAGTCGCGAGTAGAGCGCCCTCGAAACTCGACGCGCGCATCTCCCACCAACGATTTTCTACCCTCTCCGCTCGACTCCCACGCAACGCCCACGCAGCCTCCCCATTAAAAAGGCGCGCACGGGCCCAGAACGACAGAAGTGTTCAGGAGCTGGATGACAGAACCCTCTCACTTAAACCCTACAGCTTGATGCCAGCCATAGGTTTTCACCGCAAGCCATTGCCGTGCACAACTGATCTCTCTCTCGACCGCCAGAGTCCTCCAGCTGGATGCCAGCCAGAGGACAATTGACGACGCATCGCCTTCGCCCTCTTATGAGTAAGCGACAGCGAAGCCCGACGCTTTACTTTACAACTTGCTTATCTGTAATTCACCATGGAAAGAATCTAACATAAATAAAGAAAATTCGAAAACACACAATTCTAAGTTTTTCTCTGGTCACTTAACTTCTCCCCCGTCTTTCCTCCGCTAACGCGTTAGCTGGTATACCAGCCTACCCGAGTCCGCTGAGACAGCTGGCATACCAGCCCTCTCAGCCCATACACTGACTAACTTCTCCCCTCTCCCACGACCAACAAATCAAAACTCCCCTAACTCAGTTATTTCTAGGGGAAAAAGAAATCTAAAACACCCGCTTAGCTCGCTATCTCTTTCTATCTTAGGAGCTAGATATATCAATCCTTCTTTCCACCTCCCTTGAATTAATCCTCTCACTCCCTCCTCTTGTAGTCTATAGATCACTCTTCCACCCTGCTTTCTCTTTCTATCTTACGAGATGAACACATCACTCCCCCTTTCCACCTCTCTCGAAATTTATCCTCTCACTCTCTCCTCTGGTACTCTCCAGAACACTCTTCTATCGGCTATCTCTTTCCCTCCTACGATCACACCCACCTTTCACCTACCTTGAAGCCTATCCACCTTACATCCCTTCTTTACAGAGATGACAACGTTCTCTCTCACTCCCTCCTATGGGTCCCCTACCTCTCCTATCTCTTATTATCCCATGAGATAATTCCTTCTCACTCTTTCTTGTTAGTAGAAAAAAATCCTTTATCCCGACGTATATCCTTCTTACTACATCCAACCAATCCCACCCAAAAGTGAGGAGCATATCAGAAGATTTCAATTCAATATAAAAAACAGTAGAATTCATTTTAGGAAGACGATTTTTCAACAAAATAGTTTTTTTTTCAACCAAATTGTTGAGTTTTTAAGCCAAAAATACCAATCTTTACAGAACAGTAGAATTTTCAACCAGTTAGTATGGATTTTTGACAAAAAAGTTATCTGCTAACCAAATAGTTGAATTTTCTACGAAAACAGTGAAATACTTAACCGGAAAAGACGAATTTTCAAAAAATAAGTACATTTCTAACCAACAAGATGATTTTTCAAATAAAATTATGTATTTTAAAACAAAAGGGTGATTCTCAATCAAGAAGATTCATTTTCTACAAAAAAAGACGAATTTTCAACTGAAATGATGAATTTTCATCAACAACAAAATAATATTTCCAAAAAACCGTTTCAACTTTTAACCGAATTTCAACCAAAGAAGATAAATTCTCATCGAAAAATGTAATCCATAGTTCGATATTTTAACTAAAAATCTTTTTATCAGGATTCATAATAATTCAATTGATAGCCCTTTTTATACATTTTACATAAGAAATAATAACACTGGTCAACATTTGATACAAGAATTATCACCGGACTTCATTAGGGTATACTAGGGTTTTTGGGGTCGCTGATTTTGAAACCAAGGTCGGTTAACCTCTATCACGTCAGGTTCAAGTTCACGCCAAGGTCATACTGATATGAAAGTGTTAGAAAAATGTGAGAAAAATCCTATATAGGTTTTTGGGGTCGCCGAATTCGAATATGGGGTTTGGTTAACCCTGCGAGGTCACCCAGAGGTCATTTCGAGGTCACGCCAAGGTCATACTGAGATGAAAGTATAAGAAAAATGTGAGAAAAATCCTATATAGGTTTTTGGAGTCGCCGAGTTTAAATATGGGGTTCAGTGAACCCTGTGAGGTCACCCAGAGGTCATTTAAAGGTCACGTCAAGGTCATACTGAGAAGGAAGTGTTATAAAAATTTGCGCAAAATCCTATATAGGTTTTGGGGTTCGCCGAGTCCAAATCTGAGGTTCGCTTAACCCGTTGAGGTTACCCAGAGGTCATTTCCAGGTCAGGTCAAGGTCATACTGAGACAAAAGTGTTATAAAAATGTGAGAAAAATCCTATAAAAGTTTTGGGGGTGGCCGAGTTCAAGTCTGGGATCGCTTGACCCCGTGAGGTCACCCAGAGGTAATTTCAAGGTCACGTGAAGGTCATACTGAGAAGGAAGTGTTAGAAAAATTTGTGCGAAATCCAATATAGGTTTTGAGGTTTGCCGAGTTTGAATATCGGGTTCGCTTGACACTGTAAGGTCACCCAGAGGTCATTTCAAGGTCACGTCAAGGTGACACTGAGAAGAAAGTGCTAGAAAAGTGTGAGAAAAGTCCGGTATTGGTTTTGGGGATCGCCGAGTCTGAATCTGGGGTTCGGTTAACCCGGTGAGGTCACCCAGAGGTCATTTTAAGGTCATGTCAAGGTCATACTAAGAATAATGTGTTAGAAAAATGTGAGAGAAATCATATACAAGGTGTCCCAGACTCAAGTGTCCGGACTTATCTAGCCATATAAAAATGGAAAAAATAAATAGAAAATTCCTTTTCCAAAAATCAGTTGAAGTTTTAGTTTTTTAGTTATAAAACATTTAAGCTGGACCAATCAGGAGCGCCGTATAAATAGTCGTATGTGCGTGAACGGGATTCCAACTTAGTGTTCTCCCGTCGCTAACCCCACCTCTGCGCTCACTTCCATAACACTGCGTTCAAATCTGGTTCACGGACACACAGCTGTTTATACGGCGCTCCTGATTGGTCCAGCTTAAATGATTTATAACTGAAAAACTAAAACTACAACTGATTTTTGGAAAATGAATTTTCTATTTATTTTTTTCATTTTTATATGGCTATATAAGTCCGGACACTTGAGTCTGGGACACCCTGTATAGGTTTTGAGCATCGCTGAGTCCGAATCTGGGGTTCGCTCAACCCTGTGAGGACACCCAGAGGTGATTTCAAGGTCGCGTCAAGGTCACACAAAGACGAATGTGTTAGAAGAATCTGAAAAAATTATAATGATTTTCGATTCAAGCCAACCTCAAAAGGAGCTCAGTGAAACCTTGGGCCAAAAGACATCACAAAGTGATCTTTCAGCATGATACCGCTTAGGTACATTTTTCTACGTGGATAGTGACATGGTAAATTGCCTACCTGTCATCACGGTGTAAGTACGAAGAGAACAGTAAGGCGTGCATGACAAAGTTGTGTAGTTTTGATACCTCACCAATGTTTCAGGCATCTATGCTCTCTATCTTAAATGTTTTCGTTATCAACAATAGACATTTGATACAAGAATTATCACTGAACTTGATTAGGGTATACAAGGGTTTTTGGTGTCGCTAATTTTGAATTCGAGGTCGGTTAACCTCTATCACATCAGGCTCAAGTTCACGATAAGGTCATACTGAGATAAAAGTGTTAGAAAAATGTGAGAAAAATCCTATATAATTTGAGGGGATGGCCGAGTTCGAATCTGGGGTTCGCTTGACCCCGTGAGGTCACCCAGATGTCATTTCAAGGTCACGTGAAGGTCATACTGAGAAGGAAGCGTTAGAAAAATTTGCGCGAAATCCTTCATAGGTTTTGGGGGTCGCCGAGTCTGAATCTGGGGGTCGCCTAACCCGTTCAGGTTACCCAGAGGTCATTTCAAGGTCAGGTCTGGTCATACTGAGAATAAGTGTTAGAAAAATGTGAGAAAAATCATATATACGTTTTGGGTGTCGCTGAGTCCGAATCTGGGGTTCGCTCAACCCTGTGAGGTCACCCAGAGGTAATTTGAAGGTCACGTCAAGTTAATACTGGAATGAAACTGTTGATGAAGAACGAAAAAAAACATGAAGATTTTGGAGTTCAAATCTTCGGTTCCTTTGGTCCTACAAGGTCACCTGGACATAATTTCAAGGTCAAAATCAATTCAGGGTCTTTAACAGTATGTAACGTGTTTGCAGCCAGGGCACCTCCGCGTGACACAGTGGGATAAAATAAAAAAACGAGGTTCAAAATAACTTGTAGCTGGAAATTCCTAACCGATTTTGGAATTTATCAGAAAAATTCAGCATTAAATTTTGAAGAGATTTATGTGGCCTGGTTTTTAGGTTTTTTTTTTCGTCAAAATTTTATGTTAATGCAAAGAGTAAAGAAAAATTAACCAAGATGGACTTAGTAATTTATGCCGAGACTTAGGACTTTCAAAAGATCAATCTGAACTATTAGCGTCCAGTCTGGGAGAGAAAAATTGCTTAGCTAGAAGTACACTTATAACTCACTATCGTTCGCGAGAATATCCATTCAGAAAATTTTTCTCAGGAATGAATAATTCAGTTTATTGCAATAATATTGAAACTCAGTTAACGAATACAAAATTCAATATTCGGCTAGTGATTGGCGCCTTTTTATAGATTCTTCTACAAGATATGCCCCTTTACCACTTGTTCATTCTGTTATATTGCCTGAAGAATATCACAATTTTGAGTTATGATTAGAAAAATTAAAATACGTCAAACATAAGTGGCAAGTTTGTGGCGACTTGAAGGTATTCGCCATTATTCTAGGGCAAAAATTTGGATATGTGGCATAACCATGTTTTATCTGTGAATGGAATAGTCGGGCTCGAAATGAGCATTACGTGAGAAAAGTCTGGTCATTGAGACAAAACCTGATTCCAGACGATAAAAATATTATAAAACAGAGCTTGATACCAACGAATAAAGTTCTACTTCCACCTTTGCACATTAAATTAGGTCTAGCAAAACCATTCGTAAAAGCAATGGGTAAAAATCAAAGTGACGCTTTTATGTATATCTTTGAGATATTACCCTACCTTTCTGAAGCTAAGATAAAAGAAGGCGTCTTTAATGGACCACATATAAGAGAACTATTAAAAAATAAAGAATTTGAGAGACCTTGACACGACCTTGAAATCACCACTGGGTGTCCTCGCAGGGTTGAGCGAACCCCAGATTCGGACTCAGCGATACTCAAAACCTATATATGATTTCTCTCACATTTTTCTAACACATTCTTCTCGGTATGACCTTGGCGTGACCTCGAAATGACCTCTGGGTGACCTCGCAGGGTTGAGCGAACCCCATATTCGGACTCAGCGACCTCAAAAACCTATATAGGATTTTTCTCACATTTTTCTAACACTTTCATATCAGTATGACCTTGGCGTGACCTTGAACCTGACGTGATAAAGGTTAACCGACCTCGGATTCAAAATCAGTGACCCCAAAAACCCTAGTATACCCTAACGAAGTCCGGTGATAATTCTTGTATCAAATGTTGACCAGTGTAATTATTTTATTGTTACATTTTTCACAAGTTTTTAAATAATATGAATAATGAATGATTTCATTTCGTTATTTTGGGCAAAAAATGTAACCAAAAGTAACGTTTTCATTAAATAAGTAACTTTTCAGTAACCGCGGACAAAAAAGTAACTAAGTTACTAAAAAGTAACCCGTTCCTAGCCCCGTTATCATTAGGAAATTATACGTTCATCATGAAGGGTGACAATTTGTGTTAGCAGTAGGGCGATGTACTTTTGCCTGGGTACACAGATATACGAGAATGCATCGACAGGTATCTGATAATGAAGCGTCGCGTAGTATCGTTGTAACAAGCGACCCACTCGACCCTCGTACTGTTGAACTATCTCAGTCCGTATAGACACTAGACAGTGTTCTCGTAGATTGCAATTCAAACCTCATCGTGTCATTAAAAAAGATTTTTTGTTTTTCACTTAAATTAAAAAAAGCAATCTGGGCTTGTAATTTTAAAGGCGGATAAGTAGTGAAGACCGAAAAACTTTATTTTTCAAATTCCCTGATTTTCCCCTTATTTTTCAATGACCGATTTTTCATTTTCCCTGACCATTCATATTCAGCGACCAGCAAACGATAGGGTGCTGTCTAGTTTAATGCCATCTCTTCAAATTTATAAAAAAAAATATGCACACGAAGTATGGTAAAAAAATGAATTTTCAATCCAAAAGAACAAATTTTCAACAAATCATTTGAATTTTAAACCAAACTGTCTTAATTTTATGATTTAAAAAAGTGCGCAACTATATGAACAAAAATTGTTATTGAACATTTAATTTCAATGTCTGTCGCTTTTCCATAAATTTAATTTGTTTATTTTCAAAATTATTTTTTACAATTTAAACTAGAAATACGCATCCTAGCGTAAATTGGTTTGAAGAAAATTTGTAGATATAATTTAGGCAAAACATTTTCTTGAATAAAATGTTATTCTTTCCAAAAAGTTAATTCTTTAATTTTTATTAATTTTTATAACAAGAGTTTATAACAAATTCGTAGACCTTTTGTGATTGAACAGCTTTTGTCTTTTCATTTTTTCCATCTCTCATGACGTTTTTCCAGAAGTATAATTTTTTATTTTCAATCTTTTTTTTTACGATTAAAAGAAAATCTACTTGTTCTAGCTACAAATTATCACTAACAAATTTTTAGATCCTTTTTGAGTGAACAACTGTTGTTTATTAATTTTTTTTCACGCTTCGTGCCATTTTCCAAAAAATCTAATTTTTTTATTTTTGATGTTATTTTTTACGATTGAAACAAAAACTTCACACCCTTTCAAAAAATTATTAATAACAAAGTTGTAGATTTTTTCGGATGAGCAATTCTTGTCAATTCATTGTTTCCTTAGTTTGTGTCGTTTGTCCAAAAATTAAATTTGAAAATTTTTTATGTTGTTTTTAATTTTCCAATTTTCAATCGAAGAGATAAGTTTTTAATCAGAAGTATGAAATTCAACCAAGGAAGCTAATTTTCTACCAAAAAATATCAATTTCTTATAAAGTTTTCAAAACTATCAAACAAATATTTGAAATTTTGAAGGAATTTTCAACCAAGAATATTAATTTTGTACTAAAAAACTTTTATTTTCAACAAAATAGAGGAGCTTTCAACCAAATAATTGAAGTTTAAACTGAGGAAGATAAATTTTCAACCAAGTATGGAATAATTAAATTTTCAGTTGACAAAATTAATTCTCACAAAAAAAATTTAAACAAAATAGTTAAATTTAAAAAGGAGGATTTTCAACTAAAATGACAAATCATCAACCAAAAAGATTAATTTCCAAAAAGAAAGTGTAAGTTTCTAGATCAAAAAGTAATAGAAAAAATATTAAACTTCAACCAAAAATAGTTGCATTTTCAACAAAGAAGTTACATTTTCAACCGAAGAGATGAATTTTCAATAAAAATGATGAATCTTCAACAAAAAATTAGTTTTTAGCATAGTGGTTCAACCTTCAACCAAATATTTCAATTTTCAACGTAAAAACATGAATTTTCAACGAATATTCTAATAGTAGATATTTCAACAAAAAATATTTCATTTTGAAATAAAAAACTGTTGAATTCAAACTGAAAAAAGGAATTTTTAACAAAGGTTTTCAACCTTTGACCAAGTAGCTCAATTTTTGACTAAAAAATATAATTTTTCAACAAGTAATGTAACCGTAGATATTTGAATAAGAATTTTTTCTTTAAAATAAAAATCAGTTGAATCCAACCAAAAAAGACAAATTTTCAACAAAATAATTAAATTGCCAAACAAAGAAAATTAATTTTCAAACAAACTGTTGCATTTTTATCCAAAAAAGATCAAATTTCTATAAAAAGAGATGAATTATCAAACGAAAAAGACAAATTAAAAAAAAAAGTCCAATTTTCAACCAGTGAAGATTTCAGTGGAATTATCAATATCAAAATATAATTTTTCAACAAAACTCTTTAATTTTCTACCAAAAAGGATGCATTCTTTGAAAACTTCATTTCTAAAATTCCGTCATTTTTCCCTGGCCAATTTTTTATTTTCTCTGATCATTATTATTCAAAAAGAAGAATTTTAATCTTAATCTTGTAACATCTTTAACATAGAATCTTTTATGAACGGAATAAAACAGTTCGAAATTCGAAATTAAAAATTTCAAATTTATTATCCCTAACAGTTATTTCAAATACCTCTTATAAAAATCCCCTGAATTTTGAAAGATTTTTGAAGATGGAACAGTTAATATACCGACCAAAACATATTTTAAATATCTTAATATTAAATAAAAAACAGTTGAATTTAAACGAAAAAGACGAACTTTAAATGAAATACTTAATTTTTAAGTTCAAAAATTAATTTTAAACGAACAAACTTTTTTTTCAATAAAATAATTAAATTTTCATAGAAAAAAAATGAATTTTCAACTATATAAAATTGTACGAAAACATGAAATAGTTCAATTTTCAACAAAAAGATAATTTCTTACACAAGAAGGGTTAAGTTTCTACTGGAAAGTCAAATTATAAACAAAATACATTTTGCAACTAAATGTTCAAAGTTATAACTAAGAAAGGCAAATTTTCTACTAAAAGAAGAAGAATTTTCATCGAAATTGTTAAATTTTCAACTAAAAATGGAATGGTGAAATTTCCGGATAGAAGAATTGAATTTTCTACAATATAGTTCAATTTGTAACCAAAAAGTGAATTTTCAACTAAAAATTAATTTTTCAGAAAAAAAATTGTTTTAACAAAGTAGTTAAATTTTAAACCAAAGAAATTAATTTACAAACAAGAAGAATAATTCTCTAAAAATAAGTCGATTTTCAAATCGAAATTAATTTTTAACCAAAAGTGACAAATTTTCCATAAAATACATGAAATTGCATTCAAGTAGTTCAATTCAGCCAGAAGAAAGGAGACGATTCTAAACATTTTACTTTTCAAAGCCAAAACCAGAAATAGGAGTTTGGAACAAAATACTTGAATTTCCAACCCAAACTGATGAATTTTCAACTGAAATGTTAATTTTTATTAACAAAATTAACTAAAAAAAGTCAATTTTCAAACACATAGCTGAATTTTCAACTAAAAAACCAATTTCCAAAAAAAAAGTAAAACAAATTCTTATAAATTAGTTAAATTTTCAACCGAAAAATGGTTATTCGACCAAAAAGATTAATTATTAAGTATTAAGATTAATTTTCAACCAAAAGAAACGAATTTTTAATAAAATATATGAATTTTCATCCGAATTGTTGATTTTTAAATCAAAAGAGGCGAATTTTGAATAAAAAATGGGGAGTTAAATTTTCAGTTAATCAATTTTTAACGAAAAAAAACTTATTTTCACAAAAATACTTATTTTTAGAATTACGGAAGTTTAAAATTTAAAAACTAAGAACCATCCAACTTTGTGGACGTTATTTATCAAGCCTCCGAATTCTACAACTTTTATCAATTTCCTTTTAGTTGAAAAGTATTTAATTACCTATAAAATACATTTTTTATTGTAATAAAGTTATAATTATAAACTTATTATTATAGAATTTCGTAACAATTTCGATGTTGGAAGTTTCTGATTTCTGAGCCACCTAATATAAACTTTACGAAATCCTCACAAATCTCCCTGTTTGTATCAAAATCCTATTACGAGGGGTGTGTCTTGATGGGATTCACCATAAGAGACGGATAATACCGAAATCAATTTTCCGTCGTCGACAAAAAAACAGATATTTCCTCTCCGAAATATGTTTTCTATCACATAATTCAAGAGTTATAAATACAGTGTCTATAAAAAAATAATCAGTCTTGAAAACAAATTTTTGAAACCATAAAAATTTAGGCTAATATTTGAATAAAATTATAGTAGATTTAGATTTTTTAGTAAAAATCAGTTGTTATATGAATAACTTTTCATTGATGAAAGTAAATCTTTTTATTGTGTGAAGTGATGTTTTCACTAAAAAATCTCGATTTTTGCAACTATACGAACCGACTTTTTCATTATTCATACTCTAGAGGAATGTAGACAAAACTCGAAAGCGTGCGAAAGCTTAATACGATTTTTCGACCTTTTAGCGTAAATAAATCTGAATTTAAAAGCGCTATTCAAACGTGATTTGTGCAGTAAATAACGAATGAATACTGAATATATCGTGGTCAAAAGGAATTCATAAAAAGGACGGTAAAAGCATACGACCGCTGGAAAAATGTTTCATACGAGCAACACACATATACGATTCGGAATGAAACAGAATTACTGATTTGAAAAATTTTATGTTAAAATTTGAAGTAATATTCTTTTTCACTTTCCTAAATTTATAATTTAAAAATCAAAATAACTAAGATAATTCATAAAATAGTATATTAATTACCAGGGAGCGGAATAGTCTTTTTAAAAGAGTATTTTATGTTTCAACCAAGTAGTTACATTTTCAACTAGAAAAGACAAATTTTCAACAAGAGAGTTCAATTTCCAACCAAAAAGTTCAATTTCAACCAAAAAGTTTCATTTTCTACCAAAATATTTGAATTTTCTATCTAAAAGGAAAATTAATTTGAAACATATCAGTTAAATTTTCAACCAAAGAGATGGATCTTCAACTAAATTATTAATCTTCAGCTACACAACTGAATTTTTAAAAATGTAGTTCAACTTTCAAGCAACTAGTTGGATTTTTAACCAGAAAAGATGAATTTTCAACAAAATAGAATTTTCTACCAAAATAATTAAATTTTTAACAGAATATATGAATTTTCGACAAAAAAATACGAATTTTCTATGAAAAAGCTGAATCCTCAAACAAATCAGATTTATTTTTTACCAAAATAGTTGAATTTTCAAAAAAACAAAAAAGAGATTTTCTCACCGAAAGGGATAAATTTCAAAAAAAGTCGAATTTCGAACCATGTAAGACCAAAAACTTCCTATAAGTTTTTGAATTTTCAAACCAAGAAGACGAATTTTTTACGGAATAGTTAAATTTTCAAGGCAAAGGGATGAATTTTCAACAAAAAAGTTAATTTTCAATCAAATAGTTTAATTTTTCACGAAAAAAATTTTAATTTTCGACCGAAAAGAAGTATAAATTTGGAACAAAATAATGAATTTTCCAGCCAAAGTGGTTTATTTTTAACTAACATAAATCTTCAATCAAACAACTGAGTTTTTAACAAAGTAGTTCAACTTTTAACCAAGTGGTTAAATTTTCAACCAGAAAAGACGAATTTTCCACAAAATAGAATTTTCTACCAAAATAATTACATTTTTAAAAGAATATATGAATTTCCTAACAAAAAATACGAATTCTCTATGAAAGAGCTGAATCCTCAAACAAATCAGATTAATTTTTTACCAAAATAGTTGAATTCAACAAAAAAAAGAGAGATTTTCTTACCGAAAGGGATAAATTTCGAAAAAAGTCGAATTCCGAACCAAGTAAGAACAAAAATTTCCTATAAGTTTTTGAATTTTCAAACCAAAAAGATGAATTTTTTACGGAACAGTTAAATTTTCAAGGCAAAAGGACGAATTTTCAACAAAAAAGTTAATTTACAACCAAATAGTTGGACTCTCTACGAAAATAGTTAAATTTTGAACAAAAGAAATGAATTTTCAACCAGATTCTTGATTTTTCACATCAAAAATATTAATTTTCAACAAAAAAGTTAATTTTCAATTAAATAGTTTAATTTTTCATAAAAATATTTTTATTTTCTACCGAAAAGAAGTATAAATTTGGAAAAAATTAATGAATTTTCCAGCCAAAGTGTTTTATTTTCAACTAACATTATAAATCTTCAATCAAACAACTGAGCTTTTAACAAAGTAGATCAACTTTCAACCAAGTGGCTAAATTTTCAAACAGAAAAAACGAATTTTTGACAAAATAGAATGTTCTACCAAAATAGTTAAAATTTTAATAAAATTAATTCTTCAATATGTAGCATGGAAAATAATAATGCGGATTTCTATTTTTTAAATCCTTTGAACTGTACAAGCTATAAAAGTTAAAAATTAATAATTTTGCAGTTTAAGGGCCTCTAATTAAGAACTTTTTTTCGAAGTGTTAAAATCTTCCATTTTATAAGCGTAAATTATTGAGAGTTTGCATCTAAAAAAATTGTAAGCTTTAATTTAAAAATTTTAAAGCATTCAGCTTTTAGTGTTTTGATTTACAGTATAGTTTTTATAACTTCAGATGAAAAAATATGTTTTATCAAGAGTTCGAATCTTTTAATTTTAATTACCGTGACCGATTCATTCTTAATTGTTCAATTTTTATTTGAGTATTGTAGCATGACGTCATGATCATGATAGGATAGGTGGAAATGACAGGAAGTTAAACATAGTTGGTTAGCAGCTTTTTGACTGTAAAACCTGTAGATTTCTGTAGACTCTTGTAGTTACACTTTTTTGTAAATTCTTGTGGGGAATTAAATCTACTATAAAATACAGTAATATACATTAAAATACGAAAAAGTAAATAATTCGTCCCAATAATAGAAAAAACAGTACTTTCCTGTAATTTTGAATGTAATTTATTGTACTTACAGTGAACTCTTGCCTATTCCAAGGGCCGCGAAACGTAAAAATTTAAGTATTTCAAGGTTGGAGGGGCCCCCACCTCTACCGCAAGTCGTGGGGTGATTTTATCAAGTGACGTTCATTGGCTGCGCCGGCTTTGTATCGAAGGTCGCGCGGTGAACGCGCGTGCATCCTTGCATTTGCGCATCATACATGTCAGTGTTTTTCAAATATTTTTGTTGACTTACAACGTGAAAAATATAACATTTCCTTGAAATAGTACAATTTGCCAACTAAAAATTAATACAATAAAATGAAAAAACGACTAAAATATTTCGCGAAAAATTGAGTATTGTAGCATGACGTCATGATCATGATAAGATAGGTGGAAATGACAGGAAGGTTAGCATAGTTGGTTAGCAACTTTTTGACTGTAAAACCTGTACATTTCTGTAGATTCTTGGAGGTATACTTTTTTGTAAATTCTTATCGAGAATTATATTCTACAATATAAATGCAGTAATATACAATAAAATAAAAAAAAGTAACGTTAAAATTGAGGTATTTCAAAGCTGGGGGGACCTCCACCTCTACCGCGAGTCGTGTACGTCCTTGCATTTGCGCATCATGCATGCCAGTGTTTTTCAAATGTTTTTGTTGATGTACGACGTAACAAATATAACATTTCCTTGAGATAGTGCAATTTTCCAACTGGAAATTAATATAATAAAATGAAAGAAAGGATAAAATATTTCGCGAAAAATTGAGTATTGTAGCATGACGTCATGATCATAATAGGATAGGTGGAAATGTTAGAAAGGTTAGCATGGTTGGTACATCTTGACATTAGAATCGATACGCCTTCTTGGCGAAAATATTCTAAACTGAAAGTTCGTCAATCGACAAAAGAATGAAACACGACTGAAAAAATACATTCTACACTTGACAAATATCACTATTCGTATATTCATGACTTACGTTGAGAAAATTTTCCGCAAATGTCGTATGCATTCCCATGACGTCATGCTAAAATACTTAATTCGAACCGAGGGCTTCCCGCTTTTCGGGTCTCTTTTTAATTAGTCCGCCAGTGATGCGGGCAAGACCGTACAGGGACCGTGGTGGCAGGTAACGGAACTGCGCCACTTGAAATATCTAAGCATGGGGGACTTGGAATAGGTAAGTCTTGGAATAAATGCGCCTTGGAATGAATGCGCCTTGTAATAAGCAAGAGTTCACTGTACTTGTAGACTCCTGTAAGAATGGTTCTATTTCTTTGTACATTTTTCTAAAAGTATTTCCACCAGGGTTGTCAACCTTACAAAAAAATATTGACAGCGGCCTATGAATTTTAGATTCCCACTTTATTTTGCGGAATTCGAGATTACTAATCTTCATTCAGGACTTCAGAAGCCTGCTCTATCAGGGAGTCGTTTCAGAATCGGGAGCACGTTTTATGAAAGGATTAAAGAAAGTGAACCTACTTCGCCACGGGATCAGAAGGATCTCGAGTGGAAGAGTAAGGCAGAGGGAAACTGGTGCAGCATCCAGAGGAAGAAGTACCAGAAAGCCATAGGCTGGCGACGAGATTTAATCATTTAATGGAGTTAAACGTAGCGTTAAAGCCGTACGGAGGTTGACGGAGGAATAGGAAGTCAGGACTGTTATTTGCCCAACTTAGGCGAACGTCTTGCGACTTCTTCAATTTTAATTCTATTCATACAGGTCTTCCATAAATATATTCCTAAAAATATTTAACTATTATTTGCACAGATGGCGCTGTGATCACTAATGTTATGTAGATGTGGAAAGAAGACAATCTGAGGTTTATAGCCATAGTGTAATTTTTTGCGTATTACGTTTTCAGAATGGAGTGACTTAAGCATTGAATATAAGGTGTTGCTCATAGAAGCCTTCTACGGAAAAGGAAAATCTTATACGGCAGCAACAAAAGCTTTCCGCAGGACGATTGACGTTTTTGAAAAACGGGAATTTAGTGCAAAACGGGAAAACGATGAGCGGGAAGCCTCGGGTTGGATTTCAATTTTAGCATGACGTCATGGGAATGCATACGACTTTTTGGAGAACATTTTCTGAAGTTTTTGACTGAATTGTTGCTCTTCAGGAAGTTTACGGCTAATAAAATTTCACATCGAACCGACGTGGCAGGTTTTTGATTTTTTGTTAATTTTGTTGTTTATTCAATAACAAAAATAAGAAAAATTTTCTACTTTTCACCCAAAAAGATTACTTTTTTTACCAAGCGATAAATTTTCAATCCATAAGGATGAATTTGTTACCCAAAAAGACGATTTTTCAACAAAGTAATTGAATTTTCAATAACAACAAAAATTACTTTTCTACCAAACGATGAATTAGAAACAATTACGTTCCGACCAAAAAGATGACTTTTTACCAAACGGTGAATTTCGAATCTAAAAAGACAAATATTCTAGAGAATAGTTGAATTTTCAACCAATGACGATGCCTGATTAAGAAAACAGTGGAATTTTCAAAAAAAAAATTAAATTTTTAACTAAACAAATGACTTTTCTAACAGAAGATGAATTTACAACCCAAAAAGACGAATTATTTACCCAAAAGTCAAATTTTTAACAAAACAGTTAAATTTTTTACAAAAAAAAAAAAAAAATTTCTAACAAATGATGGATTTTCAGTCCAAAAGGTCGAATTTTCCTTCCAAAAGGACAAATGTTCAATAAAACAGTTTAATTTCCAATAGAAAAAGATAACTTCTTAACAAAATAATTTAATTTTTTAAGAAAATAATGAAATTTTCAACTAAAAAAAATAAATGAATAATAGTAGACTTTTCAATTAAAAAGAATGATGTTTCAACAAAAAACAGTTAAACTTCCAATTTTTACAAGGGTTTCTATGATTTTAAGAATTGTAATGATATTATTAGTTACGTCCTATGAGAGAAAAAATACTATTTTGTACGAAAAAAAAAGTTAATTTACAAGAAATAAATATTTTAATAATACTTTTTATAAAAGAATTTTTGTTATGCTTCTTACTAATTGTTTAAAAATTAAAATTTTTTAACAAAGCATGGTTTATTCTTTTGGGGAAAATATTTCAGACAACTTTAGAGTTTGCAATTTGAAAAATAATAATTTTCAAATGTATTATTTTAACGAATTCAGCTATAAGACAATTTTATGTTTTCCTTGAACAAATAAGCCGTAATTTATTGAAATTCAACCATTTAAAAAAATTGATATGTGAGTTAGAAAATATTCAACAGTAAAAAACATTGTTAAAATAAATTTTTTTCGTGAGTTCAAAATTTTTTTATTAAGAATAATGTTTTTTGTTAAAAGTGACATCATTAGTGATATTATTTTTCCTCACTTTGGGTATAAGGTTGAGTTAAAAATGTTTAAAAAATATATTTTTTTGCAGAATTTTTCAATTTTCTTGAGTTTCATTTTTTTCACATTCTGATAGGTTAAAAAAGTTTTCCCAATTTTGTGCGGATATTATTAAATCATTTTTTTGCCGTACTTTAAAACTTTCTTGTGACAAAAATGCAGTAGGAAAAATTCGCCAAGACCCAGGAATCGATATTGAAAATATAGTGAAAAAAATTTCTGATTTTCAATTCCGATTCCTTGGTCTTGCACATTTTTTTCCTAGCGAATTTTTTGCTACGGAAAATCTTTCTAGATTAAAAAAAATTTTTTTTAATTTTTTTTAGATTTACACAGGTGTTTAGAAATTTCCAAAAACAGGGGTTGATTATAAGTATAAGTAGGAATTATCTTTCAGAAAATGATTGATTGAAATTCGCAAATAATTGGAAAGCCTTTTTTTGACCTCCAGGAATGTAAAAAGACTGGACACTCAAAAAAATGTCAAAATTCGGCAAATTTCAGAATTTTTTATTTTTAATCCACCCTATTGGGTATATTTAAACTTTTTTGTTACTAACATTTCCAGCGAGCTTTTTTCGCCAAAAGTAATCATGCACAATTAAATTTATGAGTAATCTGTTTTAATTTGAAGCACTCCAGCATAAAAAACAGCCCCAATTTCGTCTCTATTTTTTCGAAAAATAGGGAAAATATAATTCCAATACTAATGGTCGTCAATTTACGATAATAGTTCGAGTTCAGATTGGCGGATGCAATATTTACATTCCAGTTCGTATGAATGCCGAAAGCTTTTAGTTGAGTAGAAAGATTTAAAAGCTCGCGGATATAGTTATTTAAAAAATGTGAGTTGAGAAATGCGGATTTATATCAATTTTATATTTAGATCGCCCTCGACTGTTGTTATTTGTTATTGAATTGCATTCCACATTAATTAATTTATTGCAAAAAATAGATTAATGCAACTAGCCGTAGGTCAGTGCAATCAGGAAAAAGTCAGGGAATTTATATACAAGGCTCTTTAAATGACAGTCCAGGATAATAAA
>CAKNXH010063690.1:55813-76534 GCA_932178445.1 Andricus quercusramuli | reverse complement strand
TTAAAACAGAAATATAAAATTGTGACGCTTCCGTGGATGTTCTAGATGACCTTTAAATTAATAGTACTCACAATTTAACCGCATGAACACATCGGAGGGGGGAGGGGCCCACATATCATGAGCATGGTGCGATCTGGGAGACCGCACGTCCATACTACAAAAATCTTTTGTAACAAAAATTAAACGTTTAAACACCACGATGAACAAGGGAAACATAAAAAATGTGGACCCTAAGAGGACTAAAAGCCATGATTTCACTTTTTATAGTGTCTCTGAATCTCTCGATTGAGGGGACCGCAATCGTCGCCATCCACACACTAATCGACTCTAATACATTTCATCCCCCATTCGCAGGAAACCCTCTGAGCGCAGCAGAGATTTTCGGGCTCGAACAAAGCGAGAATTACACGGAGGTCGAGTCCTCGAACGCACTCGACGAGGAGTGTTTCGACAAAGGTTTCGAGTTTTATCGCACACAATCACACATGTGCACCTGTTTCTATGGAGGTTGTCCATCAACGTGCAAAAAGTCACCCACACAAACACACCAACGCAAGCGCATTGTGGCTTCCGCTTCAGCGCTATTCCCCTGAAATATGAAACTGTGGAACAACAGGCCGACAATCCCAATTATAAACATTTCTCGTACCCTTTTAGAAATTGCATTTGACGAGAGCGCGGTTCATTTCGCAATCCTCATATAACATCCGTCACCCGCAGCCCCCTTTCCACCCACTCACTACTCTTACCCCCTCTCACCCCCCAGCCTCTCTCACTACACTCCTTTAGGACAAAAGTACTTTTAGTTTCTGAGTGCGTATGTACCACCCATGCAAGTACACACGGGTTAACTTTCCCGAAGTACTGGAAAGGTGGGGTTCAAAAATATAAGAGGTTTTCGCAAATTGTGGAAAGGGAACGTCCATTAATTACAACACAAATCCCAGGGATATTATTCGTCTGAAGTCGGGGAAAAACGTTGCAAAATAATTGAAAACTGAAATTATCCGACATCGGATTACTTTTATCGGGAGGCGAATAACAATTATCCGACATTGGATGATTGTATCACTGAGAGAAAAAAATTTGTATCCAAAGAGATGCATTTCTTTTATTGCATTTATGTAAGCAAGAAAAACCGTTTACTTGATTGTACTGAATATTGTTTTGAAGCAACAAATTCGAGCATTGATTCGAAGAAATCATTTCTTCGGGCGCCATTTTTTTTAAACAAAGAAATATTTCTTGGCCTCAGAATATCACAGTAAAAAAAAGGATCAATTTTGTTGCAGAGCATTTTGCTCCAACGATCATTTGACTCTCGAGATCATAATGATCTGTCCATTCGGATCACCTTGATCATCTTTTTCGGATCAACAAATGGCTAACAAATGACTAAACAAAATGGCCGCCTATTTTTGGCGCTGATGTCATAACGACATAACCTAAAAATTGTATCTTACCGCACGCAAGCGACAACTACACTTAACAGGTGACATTTTCTCATATCAGATTCCGTTAATTTTTTTAACTTTTCAAGTACACTGCACGATCAGAAACCATAAAAAGCATGCATATGAGTTCAAGTACTCTAAGAACGTCAGCCATCTTGGTTTGACTTGATACATGATCCCGCATCAGGTCATTATGATCTCAAAAGTCGATCATTCATTCTGGTCGATCAAAATACTCTTGATTTCGGTATCATTTTTGTTGCATATCAAAATGATATTGATTTCGGTATCATTTTGAACATTTTCTTTCACTGTGATGAGATAATTAACGCAAGGAACTGATATCTTTAAAACTAAGTAGGCGAAAGTGGGGTATGGTGTCAGGCCGCCGGAGCACGGTAACTCTTGCTAATAATGCTCGTGTTTCTTGAGTTTTGTACTCGTTTTTTTTTTACATAAATTAGCTCTCTTGAATATCAAAGAATGCTATGTTACGTAAAAAATTAATATGAAAATGAACAAACACAAGCATTATTTGCAAGAGTCGCCATGCCCCGCACTGACACCATACCCCACTTTCCCTTCCTAGTTTCCTTGAATCTCGCTTTCGCATCCAAAAAAATATATTTTAGTTCAATGATTTTAAGCCTTTGAATTAAAAAACATTTTATTCGAAATAAGTAATTCATCGATGCGTGAATCAGATATTTCGGTTTCTTTGAATCAAAGAAATTTTGACATGAATGAAAGCAATATTAATTAAGTGAAAACGATATTTCTTTCATAGAAAAGGATTGATACTGTTGTTCTAGTAGAATGTGTCATTAGTAGAATGAAATAATTTATTCACTTGGAAGATATATTTCTTTTAATAAATAGAGTGAAGCGATTTATGCCAAACAAACATTTCCTTCAAGTGCAGAAATATATTTTTGAAATAACTTCATACACCATTCGTTCGAAAAAATGTTTTGGTAACATTCTTTATTTTTACCGAGTAGTTCAGGACATATGCCGCCAGCTTCTTAGAGTTTATAGTCTCACAATAAAAATGGATTTTCCAATCTTAAGTTAGCCATAAATTTTCACCGTAGATGATATAATCTGAAAAATGTGGCGATTGGTGTTTATCGGTCTTCCTCAGCATTGGTGAGTTGGTCTTGCTTGATAATCTTTTTTCTACTCCGCGAAAATGAGAAAAAAATATTATTATAAGTTATAATCATTATAATTGGATTGGATATTTTTTTTCAATAAATGGGCCTGCTTAATTTTTTTACTTCAACTATTCAAAATGTTTAAACAATAGGAGAACTTTCTCTGTTTGAGTAAATTGTTCTTTGAATCAATTAATATCTTGATACGTCTTTTTCTTAAACAATATGACGCATCTTAGAAACAAATGAATATTTATTTTCATTGAAAAAAATGCCTTTGTTGCAAATCAAAGAATCATATATTTGGTTTAAAAAAACTTTTACTCAGTCCGAGTTACATTATTTGTATATAATAATTATCTTCTTGAGCTTAAACCATACTTCTTCACATTATGGAAATCACCTATCATATATCAAATACTTATTTATTAAAGTCAATAACAAATCTATTTCGCTCAACGAATATTTTACAGTGTCAAGTTACTATTTCTATGCATTAAGCATTGCGTTTCTTAGATCCAAAGAAAAAATTTCTTTAATCTGAAGAAATATTTCTTCAGCCATATTTTTCTCTACCTTTTCTTTGAATCAAAGAAATTTCCTTTGATTCAAATAAGTTTTTTTTCTGATAGTTGTCTATTGTTTTCAATGTTTGAAGCCATTTTTTTCTGCCGTAGAAAATATTTAAATTATGCGATGGAAAGGAATTATTATACAATATTCTGCTTCAGAAATCCGGATTATGCGAAATTATGCGATGAAAACTTTAGAACTATAATTAATTTAAATATTCAATGCTGGCTTGAATGTTACTTGCTTTTGTCATATATAAAGGTATTATTACTCTATTATGTAACTAAAAACAAACAAAAAATAGTTTTTCGCTTTGATATTAAATATTTATTTTCAAAGATAATATAGGAAGACCAGTGATGGGCAAGTTATTTTTTAAAAGAAACTACTTATAGTTACCGTTACATCACGAAAAAAGTAACTAGTTATCGTTATCGTTACCGACTCAAAATGTATCTTTTTCTTAGTTTTTTTCTTTTTTTCTTAGTTTTTTCTTACTTTAGTTACTTCTTTATTTTAGAAATATAAATCCAAATTTAATTTTTACAAAACATTATTCATGAGTTATTAGTGATATTTGTTACACTTTTTAATGAAAGGCATAATATTTCTAAAACAAGGAATGTTTATGAAAATTTTGAATTGCAGTGTGAAAGAAAAATTTCAGTTTTCCTATTTTGAGCTATAAATCTCTTTGGCGCTGAAAATTATTTCCTTCTAGAAGTGTTTCCTTAGATTTACCTCGTTACGACTTTCACTTCTAGAAGATTTACAATATTCTAAGACCAATAGAGAATTTTTTAGTAGACGTTGAATTTTCAACAAAACACATGAATTTTCAACTAAAAATTATGAATTTTCAACCACAACAGACATATTTTTAACTAAATATATGCATCTTCAATCAAATGCATGCATTTTCAAATAAAAAAAAATATCTAACCAAATAGTTGAATATTTAACTGAACAATATATATTTCAAACCAAAAATGGAATGGTTAAATTTTCATAAAAAAATGAATGTTTAACCAAAAAAATTTTAACAAAGTAGTTCAACTTTCAACCAAAAATGATAAATTCTCAATGAAAAAGGTAAAAGTTCAAATTTCAACCAAAAAAGATTTTCATTTAGAATCAGGTACAGTTGAACATTCAACAAAATATATGATTTTTTTTATAACTGGAAAAATAATTTTGAACAAGAAAATATGACATGTTAACAAAAAATGTAATATTTGATATTTCAACCAAAAAATATTTTTATTTTTAATCAAAAAGAGTTACATTTAACCAGAAAACAAATTTTCAACAAAATAATTGAATTTGCAGTCAAGATAGAAAAAAAATCAACCAGATCGTTGAAGTTTCAAGCCAAAAAGGAGACTTTTTAACAAAAAAGTTGATTTTCAAGCAAATAATAATATTTTTATTCGAAAAGATGAATTCTCAATGAAAAA
Source organism: Andricus quercusramuli (assembly GCA_932178445.1). Lineage (NCBI taxonomy): Eukaryota > Metazoa > Arthropoda > Insecta > Hymenoptera > Cynipidae > Andricus > Andricus quercusramuli. Next base: position 71,893 of record CAKNXH010063690.1, on the reverse strand, counting down.
TGTAATAGACGAAATTTCAACCAAAATAGACGAATTTTCAACAAGATTGTTCAATTTGAAACCCAAGTGATGAATTTTTAATAAAATACATGAATTTTCAACTAGAAAAGATCAATTTTCAACAAAATTGTGTAATTTAACACCAAAGTGATTAATTATCAACCAAGAAGATTAATTTTTCACCAAGAAAGACAAATTTTAAACAAAATACATGAATTTTAAACTAAAAAAGATCAAGTATGAAGCAAAAATGTCATAGTTAAATTTTCAATTAAAAAATTAATTATCAACGAAAAAAGATTAATCTTCAAATAAAAATGTAATAGTCCATATATTTCAACCAACAAAATTTTTAATTTCGAATAAAAAACTATTTAATTCAACAACAAAAAACGAACTGTCAACAAAAAAGATGAATTTTTAACAGAATAAAATGATTTTTTTTCAAAATCGTTCAATTTCGAAAAAAATAATTAAATTTTCAATCAAATAGTAAAACTTTTAAGCAAATAGATAAATTTTTAATTAGAAAAATAAGTAAAATAATTGGAATAGTTAAATTTCTAGTTAAAATAATTCATTATCAACCAAAGAGAAATGAATATTCAACTTTGAAATAATTTTTTTTTATATCTTCCTAAGTGTTTTTATAGATTTTAGGAAATTTTGAATCCCAGGGTGGAAGAAAAATTGGAATTTTCCTATATTGGGCTATAAATTTCTATGGCTATCTGCCACCACAATTTGAATGGTGAGAATTAAAAAATAGTTGGAAAGGCAATAAAATTGATTGATGGTCATAAAAAAGACTTGTGAACTACATTTCGAAAGTAACTAAAAAAATAACGGTTTTTATAGTCACTGTTACTAAAAAAAAGTAACTAGTCACAGTAACTAGATAAGAGGAACTAGTTATTTCCCATCCCTGAGGAAGACCTATAAAATTACATTAACACTTTTGGTTGTCGAAAATTAATTTGTTGAACTGAAAATTTGACAATTCTATTTTTGTTTCTGAAAATATATTTTTTTTGTTAAGAATTCAACTCTATTATGAAGAATTCACTTTTTTTCATTCAGTTCAACTGGTCAAAAATTCTTCATTTGGTAGAAAATTAATATTTGTTGAAGATTTTTCTTGAAAATTGAACTTTTTTCAAAAAGAATTCGTCTTTTTGGCTTGAAAATTAAACAACGCATAGAACAGGAGTTTTTTCAAAATTTCAAGTTCAATAAATGGATTATTTGTATTGTGAGTAAAGTAAGCTAAAATAAATAAATTGTGAAAAATTTTCTAATTTTTCTGTTTTCGAGAAATATCTTGTAAATTACCTTATGTAGGTAGAGGTCATATATCCGGAACCAGGATGCGATTCACAAGATAAAATATTATTCGCTCATTGTTTGAATATAGTTTAAAATGTATTTCAATCTTGTGTTTGACTTTCTAAACCTTCAAATAAACACAAATATTTTTCTTGTGACTTTAAAATTTGGAAAAAGTGAATAACAACTTAGAAGGCATAATGAGATAGCAACTAGTTTACATATACCGAAAATTTTTCATAAATATTCATTAGAATTTGGCGATTTTTTCTAACTCTACCTGTAAGTAGAATAATTTATCTATAATATAAAGCGTATTTTCAATTGCAGTGAATTTATTTTCTATTCAAAAATATTCAAATTAAGACTACACTTTATCTGCTAAGGCACAGTGTTCTCTGAATCAACATCCAGACAAAATTTATGTTTAAATTTAAGGAATTGTTTCTATAACTTCGTTTTTTTTAACTAAAGTAGAAGTTCCTTCTTCAAAATTTCTTTTGTAATATTGTTTTAGTTTTCCACGGAATTATAATTACTTTATACCTTTACTATTTGTTCACGATTTTTTTTTTTTTTTTAACACAATATAAGAAGAAATGTGTTATATTGAAAGAAATGTTAATCGGTAAAAGATTCGTTAATGCTAAATATCAGCAGATTTAAATTATTTTAATGAATTTCAATAATTGGTAATTAATTTCATCATTTAACAGTTGATTCGTCTGAAATATGAAACAAGTACCTCATTTTTCTAATTTGATTGAAAAATGTTTCTTGACCTCTTCCGATGTTGTTAACATTTTTGAATAATCTTTTGATAATTTTAATATTATTCCTCCTAAAAATGGTATAAATACTGTACTGGAAATCCAGCACATTGATTGCTCAAATTGTGGAAAAAACTTCAAATGATTATAAAACAGTATCTTCCATTTACAGATGATGAACATCTTTCTTGGTACTCTGACCTTCACCCTGGTGGTTTTATTGAATTCTATTGGTAATTATCATCTAATATCATATTTCATCTATAATTTTAAGTTTTTATTTTCAATTGCAGAATATTTATATATCCTGATTTTTCAGTAAATTTTTTTGCCATTTATCTAAATTCATCTTTGGTCTCTCAGGTTGAATTTTCATCTTATGAAGGGAAAATTTTCAATCAAGAATGGAATGGCTATATTTTCAGAAAAAAAGTTATTTTTTTTTAACAAAAAATATGGATTTTCAACAAAAAAGTTAACAGTCAACCAAATATATTAATTTTCTTCCAAATAATTAAATTTTTAACCTGAATGATAAATCTTCGACTGGAATAGTTGAATTTTAAACCAACAATATGGATTTTGAAATAAAATGATGAATCTTGAACTGGAACAGTTCAATTTTCGACCAAAAATTGAAGATATTTTTAACAAAATAAGTCAATTTTAATTTTTGAAAATTCGTTTTCTCACAAAAAAAACTGATATAAACAATAGAGCTTCATTTTCATCAAAAGTGATGAATTTTAAATAAAACAATTAATCTTTAACTCAAAAAGTTTAACTGATGAATTTTAAACAAAATAAATAAATTTTCGAATAAAAATATAAATTTCCAAACCAATGAAATTAATTTTTTACGACAAAAATTTTTTTTAACAAAACAGACTAATTTTCGAATAAAGAGATGCATTTTCAATTTAAATGATGAATCCACAGCAAAAAATGAATTTTTAATGAAAGAGTTTAACTTTCAACCAATAAGATAGATTTTCAACCAAAACAGATTTTAATTTTATATCACAAATAGTTAAATTCAACCAGGCGAATTATTCTGTTTTCAATATTCTTTTCCCATATATCTTGAACTCTTCAAAACTTAAAATTATTCTTCTGAAGTTAAACCTAAACCATTTAGAATTTTCCAAGAAATCTTTAACAAAAAATTTAATTACAAAATCTTTGAAAATTATTAAAAAGCTTCTAAGTTTATTTTTTACTCATTTTGAACAAAGTTAATGACTTTTCATCTCAAACAAAATCAATTCCGCACCCAAAATTAGAAAAGTTGAAAGGTCAGAAAAATAAATGTTCAACCAAAAAAAGAAAGAATTGAGAAAAAAATTCTTTCTATAACAAGAAAATTATTTTTCAACCAAAAACAGAATAATTAAATTTTCTGTTAAGACAATCGATTTTCAACCAAAAAAATGAATTCTCAACAAAATAATTCAATTTTAAACTAAAAAAGATAAATTTACAAATAAAAAACATGATATTTCAATTTACAGTTAGAAAAGTAAATTAAAAAAAAAACAAGTTATAACAAGTTAAACAAGCAAAATTAATTAATTATCAACTAAAAGTATAAATTTTCAGGTGAAAATGGAATAGTTATATCTTCAGTTGAAAAATTACTTTGCAACTAAAAAGAAAGGAATTTTCAACCGAAGAAATTATTTTTTAATCACAATGATGAATTCTCCATCAATAATATGAAATTTTGTCCAAGTAGTGGATTTTCAATTCAAAAAATAAATTTTCTATCAACAAAAAAAACGAATTTTCAATAAAACATTTTTTTCTAATGAAAGAAATGAATTGTTAATAAAAAGTAGAATAGTTTAATTTTTTACTAAACAGATCATTTTTTTACGAAAAAGATTACATTTCTATCAAAAAGGTCAATTTTCCACAAAAAATGAAACAGTTCAAGTGAATTTTCAACTAAAATTATGAATCTTCAACTAAAAAAAAAATTAATTTTTAACCAAATACACGAATTTCAGACTAGAAAGATAAATTTCCTACCAAAAATAAAGTTAGATAATTTTCAGTTCCTAAAATAAATTTGCAAACAAAAAACAAACGAATTTTCAGAAAATGAATTTTCAACCAAAGGAATTACTTCTTAACCAAACAGATGACATTTCAACTGATGAGAGTACTCTTTTACAAAAAAATCGGATTTTCAACAAATAGTTATATTTTCAGTAAAAAAAATAATTTTCAATAGAATTCAAGTAAATTTTCAACTAAGAAGATTTAATTTCTATCAAAAAAGATAAATTTTCGACAAAAAATGGAAGTTATATTTCCAGTTGAAAAGATTAATTCTAAATAAGAAAAATCTCGTTTTCAACCGAAAAGATCAATTTTCAACCAATTGGATGACTATTTAACAAAGTACATGAATTTTCAACCAAATATTTGAATTTTTCAAGGAATTCCCAACCAAAAAGATGAATACTCACCAAGAAGATTGAATGTTCTCCCACAAAATTCGAGTTTTCAATACAATACAGGAATTTTAAACCAGATATTTGAATTTTCAACTTGAGAAGACAAATTTTAAACCAAATATGTACGAGTTAAATTTTCAGTTGAAACAATTAATTCGAATCCAGAGAAAATAATTTTCAACAAAATAATAATTAATTATTTTTTAACAAAGTAGTTCCACTTCCAACTAAGTATTTGAATTTTCTACTAAAAAAGGTGAATTCTCAACAAAATAGTTTAATTCCTCAACTGAAACAAATTAATTTTCAACCAAATATTTGCGATTTTCAACCATAATAATACAATTAATTTCAATTGTAATTTATCTCCAATGTCCTAACTCTGTCAGGTTTTTTCTGACATTCCCTGACTTTCTGTAATTACCTGACCTGTAGCAACTCTGTAATTTAAAAAAAAGTTTATTTTTATTTCACTCTAGAATGTTTTTGAACAAATATATGTATTGATTATGATATATATTTGTTTAAACAATGCATGCTTTAAATTCTCTTTAATGATCTATAAATGCTCTGTTCGAGTTTAATTACTGAGCATATTTAACATTCAACATAAATTAACATAAATAACATTGAACATAAATTCTTGAGCATTTAAGAACTCTAAATTTGACTTTCTTTGAGTTTACATTTTTGAAGATTCTTTTTTGAATTTTAATACGGAAAGTTCGGTCCTTGGTCACCTATATGAAATTCATATACATATTTCCATTTCTTCTTACAGAATTAAGTTCTTCAGGTGATCCTCTACCGTTCGATGGAACAATGCTTTTTCGTAATACAGTTGATATTCCTAGTGGTGCTAGAATTCAATACGATGTAGGAGGAGGAAGTTATGTAAGTTTATTTAAAAAACAAAAACAATTCGAGGTGCTAGAAACAAATATTGGCTTAACCCTTTACACTGCTATAATAGATGGCACGAATACTACTCGTCGAATGTATCTAGAAGGTAAATCTGATGAAACAATTATGATATACCCTCTTGGAAAAAATAAAACAGACACTTTTCGTCATATGCCTCAAGGGATTATTGATTTTTTCAAACTGCAGTTTGATAAAAAAATACCATAATAATTTATAACTAATGATAATAACTAAACCTGATAACTGAACTTAATTATAATTAATAACCATAATATAACTTAAAGAAACCATTCTAGTTTTGCTAATAATAATAACCATTATTTTTCCATGTAGTAGTATTGTAGTATTAAAAAGAAAAATGCAAAATTTACGACAATGACTGTGTTCCGTTTGTTTATCTATTAATATTTATTAGAAATTTTTGGCACCATCAATTTTGTAAATCTAAATTTCCAAGTATTTTTATTCCATTTCCAAATTTATTTCTGAATGTGTCTAAACATTATTGATGAAAAAGAACATTTTAATTATAAATAATACAATTATGAGGGATCCTGAAACAAAATTTTAAGCTTCTGTTTTCAATCAAATAAAGTGTTCTAATAAGAAAAATGTACTTGTGAATCGAAAAAATAAATGGATTTAATGCATCAAAGAGTATAGTTTACTATCTTCCAATCACCCTACCTGAACGAAGAGAATCCTAAATTTAAATTAAATTTACGACAAATATTATAAATAGAAACTTTTCTTGAAGAAATCGAAACAAAATTTAGAAGCGATTTGCTTGAAAATTTATGTATTTTGTTAAAAATTTGTCTTTTTTTGGTAGAAAACTCATCGTCTTCGTTAAAAATTTATCCGAGGTGGTTAAAATTGCAACTCTTTGGTTGAAAATTGATTAATTATGGTTGAGGATTCAACAGTTTTCTTGAAAATTAGTATTTTTCTTTGAATCTAATCGTCAAAGAAATATTTACACTAGAGTAAATTTATTTTTTGACCGGAAATTTCACAAATCTTTAGAAGAAAAATCTGGCCTAGTAGCCTTTTAAAGTGCAGTCTTGAAGAATTGAACAATTAAAAATTTAAAGCGTTTGAAATTGAAGATTTTTGATAGAAAACATTTGTCATTTATTAAAATATTGAGAAGTTCTAAAAAAATTTCAAAAATGATATAAAATTTGAACAAATGTGAAACAACATGATTTTTCAAAATTTTCAAGCATTTTAAGGATTTTTAAACTATTTAAAATAAAAGTAATGTAGCTTTTGATTTAAGAAGTGTTTAGTTTATAAACAAAAATGTAATCGTTCAATTTTTAATGTTTCTAGCTTTAAATTGCCTAAAGTGATATAATTTTTAAAATTTGTTTATTCACTGATTGATTCTTCAATTTACAGCATTAAAAATAATAACGTGGATTTAGATTTTTGGAATTGATTTTGAATATTTGAACTCTACAATTTATAAAAGTTTAAAATTTTCCATTTCGCAGTTAACTGTATTTAATTGAAAATTCTTCAGTTAAAAAGTGTTAGTAGCTTTCATTTCATACGTATAAATTATTGAGCATTTACAGAAGAGATGTTTGAATTAAAAAACTTTCAAGCTTCAATTTTAAAAGTTTAAAATTCAAGAGTTCCACTTTGAGTGCTTCAATTTGTAGTTTATTTTTTAATACTTCAAATGGAAAAATGTTAAGCTTTGGAGTTCGAATTCTGTAATTTCATTGACCGTACAAAATTTTTGCGAACCCCATAAGTGACAAATGTGAATTTTACGTAATATTGCGGTTTATTGACGCTTTTTAAAACTTTTTTTTAAAATAAATAATCATTGATCAGTAATTTAAGAATACCCAGTCATTCGTTAACTAATATTCAATTGTTTAAACAATTTGAATTTGTTTAAACATTTAAGAGTATTCTTAACGAGCAAAGTAAAACATAAAAATATGTCAATCTTTCGAGAAATAGCAACACAAAAATGTAAACAAAAAACTTGTTTGAAAATTTTCAATTTGTTCAAACATCTACGAGTATTCATAATAAACAAATTAGTACTTACAAATATTAAAATTTGTCGAAAATTTAGTGAGAAAATGTTTCTTCTGCTTTTTTATTAATACAATATATGCTTGAACAAATACGTATGTGTATGTATGTGATTATTGATTAAATAACTCATAATGTATAGAAAACACGTTCATTTCGCGAGTTAGCTGAAAAAAAAAAAAATATTTGAACAAATGAAAATTGTTGGAACAATTTAACATTCGTTAACAAATGACTGGGCATTCTTAACTTACTGATCAATGATTATTTATTTAAAAAGAAAGTTTGAAAAAGCGTCAATAAACCGCAATATTACGTAAAATTCACATTTGTCACTTCTGGGGGTTTCTTTGGGGACCCATAAGAGTGGCTTAAAATTATTCAACCTCAAAATTTATGATTGATTCGTATTCTCTGACAAATTCTGAACAATATACTAAAACACAGAATTATTTGTAACATATTATCACGTTTGAATATTAGATTTACAAAAAGCTGACTTTTTCCCATGTTAAATCAATGGGAAACCTCATTGTCTTTGCGCGACCCCTAAATATTAACCGATTTTGCTCAAATTAGGATCAGATTTTTGTTTTTTGGCATTCGAACAAAACTGGGAAGTGAGTGCAGAGAAATTCGAGAGAGAAAAAAACCACCAAGTATAAATAAGAACCACCCTAGTATGTATATACTTGAAAATCGATACTTTGATCAAGTTTGATTTTCGAGCACAAGCATTGTCACGTTAATTATGATATAAAACCAAAATGGCAAAAATACCAAGAAAATACTTTTCTTGGGACAAAACTTCAACAGAAATGGTTCATACAGCCCTGAATGTTTATGGTTTGGAGAGTCCCGAGATAGCGTCAAGGCCATTGAGGGTACCCCTGAGACGGTGGCTATAGAGGGACTCTAGTGTATTTGATTTGTGAGTTAGATGCTTTAACTTGATCAGGATGTACTGCAATCAATTGATATGTCCATACTTGAATCAAGTCTTTAGGTTAGTTTAAATCAAAGGAATATCATTATCAAAATATACCAATGACGCATTTCTTTAGGTTAATAAAATATTGTCTTTACATAAATATTTATTCCTAAAGTAAAGGAAATGTTTCATTTGATTAGTGAAATTATATTATTCATGTCAAATAAATATTTATTCCGACCAGGAATCGGAAATATTAATTTTTTGTGGGTCCGGGGACCTAAATGGTCCAGCAAGGGTCCGGGTAAGAAACCTTTTAACCCTGGGTCGAACCTAAAAGGTTCCTAAAATTATATTTGTGAAATATAAAAATTGTTTGTTGACCAAATGAGAGAGAAGAAAAACGAGAAGAAAGAAGAACAAACAAAGGTGTAAAAACTAAAAAATTCCAAAATTTGACTCGAATTTTGAAATTTTGAAAAATTGTATTAATTTGGTAGATTTACTTGAAAGTCAATACGAGGGGGTTTCTCGAGTCATAGAACATGAGTTTCGGGTAAAAATTTAAAAAATTCTACTCAAATTTAGAGAATTTCATTAATTTGGTAGATTTCCATGAAAGTCAGTACAAGGAGGTTTTTTATGTCACAGTACACGAATTTAGGGTCAAAACTAAAAAATTCCAAAATTTGACTCAAATTTTGAAATTTTCAAAATCTTCATTAATTTGGTGGATTTTTATGAAAGTCAGTACAAGGGGTTTTTTAAGTCACAGAACACAAATTTCGGGTCAAAATTCAAAAATTTGACTCAAATTCTACAATTTTTGACAATTTTATTGGTTTGGTAGATTTACTTGAAAGTCAGTACGAGGCGGTTTTTCGAGTCATATTATAGAACACGAATTTGGGGTAAAAATTGAAAAATAAAAAAATTGTACTCAAATTTTCAAATTTTCATTAATTTGGTAGATTTATGGAAGTTAGTACGAGGGGGGTTTCCAAGTCACAGAACGCAAATTTAGGTTCAAAATTCAAAAATTGGACTCAAGTTTTGAAAATTTTATTAATTTGGTAGATTTACATGAAATTTAGTAGGAGATGATATTTCGGGGGACATAACACAAATTTCGGGTCAAAACTAAAAAATTCCAAAATTTGACTCAAATTTTGAAATTTTGAAAAATAGTATTAATTTGGTAAATTTTCATGAAAGTCAGTACGAGGGGGGTTTTCGAGTCATACATCACGAATTTAGGATCCAAATTAAAAAATTTAAGTAGTTGACTGAAATTTTGAAAATTTTATCAATTTAGTGAATTTTTATAAAAGTCAGTACGAGAGGGTTTTTTAAGTCATAGAACATGAATTTGGGGTAAAAATTCCTCAATTCAAAAATTTGACTGAAATTTTTAAATTTTGGAAAATTGTATTAAATTGGTAGATTTACTTGAAAGCCAGTACGAGGCGATTTTTCGAGACATAGAACACGAATTTGGGGTCCAAATTAAAAAATTCAAAAAGTTAACTCAAATTTTGACAATTTTATTAATTTGGTAGATTTTCATGAAAGTAAGCACGAGGGGGTTTTTCGAGTTATAGAACATGAATTTGGGGTCAAAATTCCAAAATTTCGAAGTTTAACTCAAATTTTGAAAATTTAATTTATTTTGTAGATTTCCATGAAAGTCAATACGAGGGGGGTTTTCGATTTACCAAACATAAGCTTGGGGTCAAAACAAAGAAATTCCAAAATGTGGCTCAAATTTGGAAATTTTCATTAATTTGGTAGATTTTCATGAAAATCAGTATGAGGGGGGCTTTCAAGTCATAGAACGCGAAGTTAGGGTCAAAATTTGAAAATTGGACTCAAATTTTGAAAATTTTATTAATTTGGTAGAATCACATGAAAGTTTGTAGGATACGATTTTTCGGCGCTCACAACACAAATTTGGCGTAAAAACTGAAAAATTCCAAAATTTGGCTCAAATTTTGAAAAATTGTATTGATTTGGTAAATTTACACGAAAGCCAGTACGAGGGAATTTTTCGAGTCATGTATCATGAATTTGGGGTCCAAATTAAAAAATTAAAAAAGTTGACTCAAATTTGGACAATTTTATCAATTTGGTCAATTTTCATGAAAGTCAATACAAGAGGATTTTTTAAGTCATAAAATATGAATTTGGGTAAAAATTAAAAAATTTTACTCAAATTTTGATCATTTTATTAATTTAGTTGATTTCCATGAAATTCAGTACAAGGGGAGTTTTCAAGACACGGAACACGAATTTTGGGTAAAAACTAGGAAATTCTAAAATTCGAATTGAATTTTGAAGTTTTCCAAATTTTTATCAATTTGGTAGATTTTCATGAAAGTCAATACGAAGTGGTTTTTCAAGTCACAGAACATGAATTTATGGTCAGCATTCCAAAATTAAACAATTTGGCTCAAATTTTGAAATTTGTTTATTAATTTGGTTGAGGATCCAACTACTTAATACAAAATTTGTCTTTTTTATTCAAATTCAACTAATTATATTTTTTTTGGTCAAAAATTAATTTGTTTAACTGAAAATTTGACGATTCTATTTTTGGTTCTATAAATATTTTTTGTTTGTTAAGAATTCATTTTTTTCATTTAATTCAACTGGTCCAAAATTCTTCATTTGATTGAAAATTAATTTTTGTTCAAAACGTTTTTGTTGAAAATTCAACTTTCACGGTATTTCGAAAGATTCCAAGAGATTTCAAAAGATTCAAAAGTATACACTGAAAAAAATGTGCACTGTCTTACAGAATTTTTTGATTAAATTATGAAAACCGACTCGATGTGAAGGCACCATGAAACCAAAAAAATCTCCTTGACAACCAAAGTGGAAAATTAACATTCTGAAGATGCCTATTCATGGATTTTAGAGGATTTTGTAAGATTCCAAAAGATTTAATAAAATTGTAAAGGATTTCTTATTTTTATCAAGGATATTAAGAGACTTCTACGAATTTTAATGGCTTCAAACTCTTCAAAGGATTTCGTAATATTTGAAGAAATTTCAAAGATTTTAAATTTTCAACTGATTTGTATATATTCCGAGGGATTTCCACGAATTTTGAAGAATAATACGTGATTTTTACGGGTTTTTGAAGATTCTAAGTGATTACAAGTATTTCAAAAGATTCGGTACGATATCCATGGAATTCACAGAATTTCAAGGAATTTTTACGGGATTCAAACAACTTGATGGGATTTACAGAATTTTCAATGTTTTATGCGTGAAAAATGTATTGCCAATTATGTACGTACAGTTTTCGATGACAAATAATAGCATGAATTTATAGCTAAAAAAATCATTCTTAATCAATTTAGAATTGAAATATCAACAAAATATTACATTTTTTGAGTTTTGTTAATGGAAAACATATTTTAAAAAAATGTCTTTCACAAGTCTTCTCTCGTTTCATTTACAGAAACTTTGTAACTTTAAATGATGCTAATTTCACATTTTTTTACTATTTTGAAGAGGCCTAAAACCAAAGTTAAATCATTTTCTTTATTCTCCAAAGTTTTGAAAATCTTTAAATTTTTTAAACTCTTAAAATTAGAATGTTCAACTACTCCATAGTGTCAATAAATACATATCTATGTATTTTTTTATCATGGGCTATCCTGATATGATACTTCAACTTTTACGCATTACTCAAAAACAAATGTCAAAAATAATTTTTTTTACTTCTCTATACTCTGTTCTGTTTTGAATGGTGGTAGCTGAATTATAATTTTTGAATATAATTTATAATCAGGGTGTCTACTTGCCCGGGAAATCGGGAAAACTGAGAAATGTCCGGAAATTATTTTCAAAGGAGAAAAAACAAGAAAGCTACACGATTTTCAGATAAAATAGGGATAGCATAACTTTTCTGTAAAACTTACCGAATATTCTGTAGAGTTTACGGAATTTTCATTAATTCTACAAAATGGATACTTTCTATAATATACACAATTTTTTATTAGAGTTTACAGTTTGAAGATATCAACTTGACAGAGAAGTTCAGTAAATGTTACAGAAAATATCCATAAATTTATAAAATTACGAATATTTTGTACTTCAATTATGAAATCATAATTTTTACTTGGAATATGAAATTTTTCAAAATAATTACAATTCTGACGTGGAACAGTTATTTATCTAAAATGATTATAATTTTGAGTTAGAACGGGGGATTTCAGTAAGTGCCAAAACTCGAATTTTACAGGAGACGCAAAAAAGTGTCTAACTTAATCGCATTTAACTATTTTTTTAAACATGAAATTACTTTCGAGCTATTACTTACGTCTATGGAACCATGAAAAACACTTTTTTTATTCAAAAAAAAAAAAATCACTTTGAAGCTATTAGTCACTATTTTCTCCCTAGGGAGAAATCATGAAGATGGCTGCCGAGTGTCGTGTGGTGTCATGTGGCAGCTCTTCTATATTTTTCTTTTGAGACCTGACATTGTTACTTATATTGGCTAAATTTGTTTTGTGAGAGTGCGCGGACCTCTATTTCATTCTAAAATTGTCTCTTGCGTGAATTAAAGAGAAATTAGTTGGTATTTTTGATTGAAAAGAAAAGTGACTCGAGATTGCTGTCCTATCAGTACTGAAAATATTGTGCCACCTAGATGGAATTCTCAACTTTTCTCAACTCTTGTATCCATATGCCTTCGCCTATTTCTAAATAACTGGTGTTGTAAGAACGTGTGGTGCACTTTCTGCCGTATAATTATTCTCCATCTAATTTAACAGTAGATCATGCTGATCAGACCTTAATGCAAAGGGATCTTCTAAAAAAACTGAGGATCGAATTACAAGATCTTCATGATAGAGGACAAACTAATAAAACTATCAGATTCTTCAATGGGACTCCAAGGATAATTGATATCCAATTTCCAAAGAAGCCAAAAAAATTGAAGGAAGTCCCAGCAGGTGCACTTAGGTCATCTCCACAAGCAGAAATCTATGTCTACTATCAAAATGTGAGGAGCTTACGTACCAAATGAAGAGATTTAGGAAACGCGGCATCAGTCTCCTCAACATCCTGGAATATTATTATATTAACTGAAACTTGGTTACATCCAGGAATAAGTGACGCTAAACTAGGCCTGAATAAATACAATATTTTTCGTGAAGACAGATCACCAAACACTAGTACATGCAAGAGAGGGGGCGGAGTATTATTCGCAGCGAGTAAAACATTATGTTGTAATCAGGTGTCTATTTCTGAAAGCTCGGTAGAACAGATTTTTTTTAAGATCAATATATTTTACACCGATTATATCATTAGCTCTGTTTACATTCCTCCCGCCGCCTCACTAAATTCCTATCTAAACCACGTGACCACTGTAAACAGCGTAGCTAGTCAATATCCCCTCGCAAAACTTGTAATAGCAGGCGATTATAATTTACCCGGAATTTCTTGGATCAATGATGATATAGGAGTTACAATACAATCTGTACTTCCATTTAAAGGTGTTATATTAAATTCAGCTGAAATTTTATCCGAAAATTTTTGTTTTTTAAATCCTAAGCAAATAAATGGGATAATAAATTAACGTGGAAACATCTTAGATTTAGCCTTTGCAAATATCGAAGAATTAAATACGCAAGTTCCAATAGATCCCTTAGTTCGCTATGACTCACATCATCCACCCTTTGAAATAATCATGAGGTTACCATGAATATATAAACAAGGTGGAAAACGATACTGAGGATAATATAGGGACCTTCTGGCGATTTGTCAACGATAAAAATTTCAAAGCTCCTGTTCCGAATGATATGACTCATAATGGCAGGGTAACAAGTGATGGCAAGGAAAGTGTTGATACATTTGCAGATTACTTTAAATCAGTACACATCAGTAGCGATCCTGAGAATATATCACTCGACTATGATTATAATGTAGGCTTGTCTAGTCTAGAAATACGCCCACATTCAATTTTCAACGAAATAATGAATTTAGACCCGCATAAAGGGGCTGTATCTGATGGTGTGCCTCCTCGTTGCTTTGTTGAATGTTGCTCTATCCTTTCAGAACCCCTAAGTATACTATTCAACAAATCACTTAAAAGTGGCGAATTTCCAAGATGCTGGAAGGTTGCTCTAGTAACCCCAATACACAAAGCTGGCCCTCGACAGCAAGTAATAAATTATATACCAATATCCATACTGGACGTTGCTTCTAAACTTCTCGATAATATTGTTGCCAATCACCTCCAGAATTCTTTCAGTAAAATACTTTCTGACGAGCAGCACGGCTTTCGTCCAAATCGATCTACCGTTACAAACCTCACAGTTTATGGAGAATATATAACAAAATGTATGGATTCAGGCAATCAAGTGGACGCAATCGATACTGATCTTGCAAAGGCTTTCAATCTTGTCAATCATAACCTTTTATTATCTAAACTAAAAGCATACGGTGTCACTGGATCAGTACTTTTATGGCTTAGTAGTTATTTGAAGGAGAGTTCTCAGTATGTGAGAATTGGCAATTTTGAATCTGAAAGTTTTTGTCCAAATTCTGGTGTCCCACAGGGCTCCCATTTGGGACCAGGTTTATTCATCATTTTTATTAACGATATTATCAAAGTAGTTAAATTCGTAAACATTCTCCTCCATGCTGATGATCTCAAAATATTTCGTAAAGTAAATTCTACTGAAGATGCTTTAATTTTGCAGCTTGATTCAAATATTTTTTGTCAGTGGTGTCGAGATAATGGTATGTCTCTTAATATTGACAAATGTTGCGTTATCTCATTCACCCGAAAAGTAAACTCCATAGATCATCAATATGTAATTACACAGAAAAACCAGAAGATAAACTTTACATCTATTTCCGACGAAAGATTCTCTGCAACAAAAATTAACTTCACAGGATAAACTTTACACAAATATCGGTTAAACTTTCTTTTTTAGTCCATGACAAACACATGTATTTTGAAAGACGCGATGTTGGCTGAACAAAACTTTATCGCTCTCAAAAATTTCCTGCAACAAATTTTATTCTTAGTTTTTTCTGTGTAATGGGTATCCCCATTTCCTTGCTGAAATTCAGAATTAGAATTCTTTTACAAAATTCTCATTCCAAATCAGAATTGTATTTCGTATGACCAAAAATTACCTAATGTTCCAACTCAGAATTTTAATTCTTTGCTAAAATTCCCTGTTCCAAATCATAAATCTTCAAAAATGTTTCAGAATCTCTTGAAGTCTTTGAAACTCGTTTAAAATAATTCAAATCTTATGAAATTTTTTTCAATCGACAGGGAAAAATGAACAACTAACCGGGATGATACCAGAAAATAACCAATTTAATGATTAATAGACACTGCCTTGCATTTTTTTTTATAGGTTCATGATTTTAGTTGAAAATAAATATTTTTCGGTGGGAAATTCGTCCCTTTGGAATGAATACTCAACACTTTAATAAGAAATTAAATTATTTCAATATATAGAATTCCTGAAAATGAAACAAGAATTCAACGATAAAATTTGGACAATCACCACAAAATGCTCCTATTTCAATTCCTAAAAAACAAAATAAAAAATTTGTTTCTTTGGACAAAAAT
>CAKNXH010063690.1:33571-50813 GCA_932178445.1 Andricus quercusramuli | reverse complement strand
GTTATATTTTCAAACAGAGTAATGAATTTTTTAATGGAATGATCAATCTTAAACTCAAATAGTTAAATTTTAGACAAATAAAATTTTCAAAAGGGAAGAATAATTACCTACAAAACAAATAAGATTTTCCAACTGAAAAAAATATAAATTTTCAACCAAAAATGGAATACTCAAATTTTAAGATAAAAAAAATTAATTTCCGGACAGAAGAAAAACGAATTTTCAGCAAAGTGGTCGAATCGTCAACGAAAACCGTTAATTTTCGACCGAGCAGTTTTATTTTTAACCAAAGAAGATTAATTTCCAACAAATGAGGGGGATTTTTAAACAAGAAAGAATTTTCATTAAAAAAAGAAGCAGCATTTCAAACAAATTGTTAAGTTTTTAGTTCGAATCGTCAAATTTTCTTTAAAACAGTTAAATTTCCAAAACAAAAGTATAATTTTTAAATAAAAAAGTCCATTTTCAATTAAATAGTTGAATTTTCAATAAAATCGATTTTAAACCTAATAATAAAATATTTGACAAGAACTCATGAATGCTCGACTAAAAATGAAATAATAGACTCTTCAATAAAAAATAAACAATTGTCAACCAAAATTATTTGGATTTTTTTATTGGGTTCTATTAATTCATTTTGCATTCAAGTTCCGTGTCAGTTGTTTTCTCACATTTTATCATTACTCAAATCTTGACAAAATTTATTTTACTCAAAATTTCTTTTAAACCTGGAAAATTAAAAGAATTGTCTTACTTTTCGAAATTCTTTTTCCACACGTTTCGAAATCTTCAAAACTTAAAATTATTCTTTCAGAGTTAAACCTAAACCATTTAAAACTTTCCCAGAAATCTTTAGCAAAATATTTGATCCCAAAATCTTTCAAAATTAATAAAAAGCTTCGAAGTTGTTTTTTGAATTCTTTAAAATAAGATTTCCCCATGATTCAGTTTTTCTTATCGCTTTGAAAATGTAAAAAAATTCCAAAATTATAGTGTGGTTGCAAAATGTTAAGAACAGAATTATTGCCCAATATTAAACAATCATTTACAATTTAGATGTTCTCTTCTGTCAATAATGTTAAGAAACACTGAAAAATAAATGTTATAATGAAGTAAAACTAATTATTTGAAAATTTCGATAAACAAAATTGATGGTGCAGTAAATTCATAAATCTTTATTAATAGATAAACAACCTGAAAGCAATCACTAAAAGTAATATTTATGCGTAGTGTCGCAACCAACAAAGTTTTCGACAACAACGTGTTCGGTATTTTCGAGATATTTCGTAACATCGCTTTTTTAGGAAATCAAAAATATTACGTACTTGAGTCAAAAATCTCCCCCACCTCCACATAATAAACCGTAACAAAACATGGAACTCTTGTCCCGTTTTATGTTACGTAATATATGATTGCGCGTATGTAATTTTTGCATGTTCACAAAAAATTTCTCCTGAGGTTTATCTTTTTGTTACTGAAAATTTAACAATTTTCTTGAAGAGACATAATTTTGTTTGCAAATTCAACTGTTCTGTTAAAAAATCTTCTTTTTGGGTTAAAAATTTAACTCTTTTCGTATGATATTAACCTTTTGTTTAACATTCATATTTTGTTCCTGATAACTGAACTGAAATCTTTTTTGGATGAGAAATATTTGTTGAGAAAATTCATCTTTTCAATTTAAGAGTTCATTTTTTTTAGTAGAAATATTGCATCTTTCTTGGACAAAAATGCATTCTTTTTGCAAATTCTACTATTTCCTGGAAAAATTACTTTTTGTTTAAAATTTGTATTTTTCTATAGAAAAGATTATTGAAATCCTTTTGGATGAAAATTCAACTCTTTTTTTGAGAATTTGTCTTTTTGATTTAAAAATTCACCTGTTTCAGTGGAAATCACATCTTTCTTGGATGAAAATGCAAATATTTGGTTTAAAATTTAACAATTTAGTTGAAAAGTCATACTTTTTGGTTGAAAATTCAAATATTTTGTCAAAAATTTACTTTTCGGTTAATTTTAATATTTTGTTGTTGAAAAGAAAACTAAAATATTTTCTGGGTGAAAATTCAACTATTTTCTTGGAATTTTTTTTTTTTTTAATTCATCTGTTTTAAGAGAAATTTCATCTTTTTTGGATAAAAATGCAACTGTTTGGTCGAAAATAAAACTATTCTGTTCAAAAGGCATACTCTTGGTTGAAAATTCTACTGTTTTCTTGAAAATTCCAATATTTCGTAGAAATTTTCTTTTTGCTTAAAATTCATATTTTGGTGTTAAAAATTTATATCTTGATCTTCAAAAGTCAACTGGAATCTTTTCCGGATGAAAATTCAAACTTTTTTTAACCTTTTTTTCTTTTTGAATAAAAATTCATCTGTTTTAAGAGAAATTTCATCTTTTTTGGATAAAAATGCAGAATTCAACCATTTTTGTGAAAAGTCATCCTTTTCGGGTAAAAATTCGTCTTTTTGAATTGAAAATTCAATTTCTTTTTACAAATCTTTCTTAACAAAAAATTCGACTATTATTTTTAATTTATGTTTTTGATTCATACATTCATCCGCTTCAGTAGAAATTTTTTTTTCATGAAAATGCAATTTTTTGGTTAAAAATTATTTTTCTTTGCTTGAGTATTCAACTATTTTATTTGAAAGATTTGGTTGAATCGCTTTGTTAAAAAAAAACTCTTTTGTTGAAGAGTTATATTTTTAGTTGAAAATTCATCTCTTCGGTTTGGATTTTAACTATTTTGTTGAAAATTAATTTTTTTAAATTGAAAATTCAACTACTTGGGTAAAATCTAAACTACATTGTTAAAATATTATTTCTTTGATTGAAGGCTTATGTCTTCGGTTATAAATTGAACACTTTAGTGGAAAAGTCTTTTTTTCAGTTTAAAATTAATTTTTCAACTGAAAATGTAACTTTTCCATTTTTCAAGATTGAACTTTTTTAGATGAAAATTCTCCTTTTTTGGTAAAAAGAAATACTTTTCTTGGTTTAAAATTTTATTTTTGTAGGGTAAAAATGCATCAGTTTCGTGGGAAAATAATTTTTTGCTGAAGTCATATTTTTTATTTGTTAATTCAATTTTTGTAGAGAAAATTCGTCTTTTAGCTTAAAGGTTCAATTTAGGGAAAATTTTGTTTCTTTTGTGAAAAATCTTTATTTGTCGAAAGTTCGTCTTTTTGGTTTTAAAACACTTTTTTTTGGTATAAATTTCATGTTTTTGATTGCAATATAAACTAGGACACTTTTTGTATGAATTTATATTTTTAGGTTGAAAAGTCAACTATTATGTTAAAAATTTTATTATTTTGCTGAAAATTCAAGTATTTTGTAGAAAATTTAAGTATTTTCTTAAGAAGTCATCTTTTATCGTAGAAAAGTATCTTTTTTTTGTAGGAATAAATTGAAAAATTTCAAATTTGTATATAAATGGTAATGAGGTTTGAATGTTAATGGGAAAGAAAAAAAGTATTGGTCGAGGGAAAATCAAAGAATTTTGAAAATTAAGTTTTCACCCTGCAAAGCATGTATTATCTTAGATACAACAAATTTCCACCAGTTTCAAGTCCCATAGCTTATTACTTCTGGAAACCATAATTACTCACAGCAAGAGGTAGGGGGGGGGGGGGTAAAAAATTTTTGGAAGGGTTCGTTTCCGGGGGGAGGGGTTTTTTTTGGAGAGAGTCGATTATCCGTTACGTAATTTAAGTACGGCCCCTCACGCAGAACGATGTTCCGATAATAAGAAAAATGTTTTGGTAACCATGGAGAACATTTTGTTCATCGGTGGAAGCATTTTGCTAACGGATGTATAAAGAAAAATATATCAGTAAATTCTTGAATCTGGGGGATTTTTTATCCCAAAAATCTTATCCCGCGTTAAAATATAAAAACAGTTCATGAATGCAAGAGCAGTCCTGAAGAAATCCGCATTATGCGACACAGATCATACAATTCTCTAAAGATCAAAGAAAATGAAATTATTCTACTAGCAATAACTAGCAAAATATTTTTGGCAAATGAAAATTACGTACAGAAAGGGGGAGTGGGTAGAAATATTTTGTTACAGCTTGTTACACAAGGGAGGGGGTGTCTCAGAGAGGGCCTATAATCCGTTACTTAAAGTACGGTTCCATACACAATTTGACTTTCTTTGAGTTTATGTTTTTGAAGATTCTTTTCTGAATTCAATACGCAGAGATATGAAGCCTTTGATGCCTTTCTCTCAAATTTCGGTTCTTGATCAACTATATGAAATTCATCTATTTCTATTTCTTCTTACAGAATTAAGTTCTTCAGGTGATCCTCTACCGTTCGACGGAACAATGCTTTTCCGTAATACAGTTGATATTCCTAGTAGTGCTATAATTCGATACAATGTAGGCAAAAGTTATGTACGTATATTTAGAAATCGAAAAGACTTTCAGGTACTACAAACAAATATTGGCTTAACCTTCTACGTTGCTATAATAGATAGCACGAATACTACTCGTCGAATGTATCTAGAAGCTAAACCTGATGAAACAATTATGATATACCCGGATGGAAAAAATAAAAGAGACACTTTTCGTCATATGCCTCAAGAAATTATTGATTTTTTCAAACTAGACTTTGACAAGAAAATACCATCATAATTTGTAACTTATTATGATGACTCAACCTGATAACTAAACTCAATTATAATTAATAACCATAATAACTTAAATAAACCAGTCTAGTTTCAGTAATAATAACCATTATTTTGCGGTGTTGTAGTATTGTAGTATTGTAGTATTGTAGTATTGTAGTATTGTAGTATTGTAGTATTGTAGTATTGTAGTATTCAAATGAAAAATGCAAATTTTACGACAGTAGCTGTTTTCCTCTTACGAAAAGATATGACAGGGAAAAAATGACAGGTGTGTCTTTTTTTCCCTGTCATTTTTTCGCGACCACAAGAAAATGGCAGGGAAACGACAGCCGAAACGACAGCCGAAAATGACTGGCCCTAATTAGCCATAATTTATAACAATATCGTGTAACATTATAAATTATCGACGACTTGCAGACTTATTTGTAAAGCATTTGAACTGTCCTGTAAAGCTTAAAAAATCATTAGCAAAAGAAAACTATTATGGAAATTTTCATGATGAAACACCTCTTTGTAGCCTGTTGCTAATTCCTAATTATCTTCCATCACATCCATTGTGGTATGTGTTCGATTTGCCATTTTAAAGACTTCTTATCCTTACAAAGTGCTAAACTTAAGTACCACGGGCAACAATTTCAGACTATTTTCAACTTTCTTCCGCCACGCGCAACCTACGGACCCTTTGATTGGTTCACTTTTTTTTAGATGCGCGTGGCGATACCATTCTTTGTTGGATCATGGAATTAGGAGCACGCATTGAACTTGTTGAGGGATGAAGAAAGTTGAAAATAGTCTGAAATTGTTACCCGTGGTACTTAAGTTCAGCACTTTGTAAGGATAAGAAGGCATAAAAATGGCAAATCGAACACATTCCACGATTTATGTGTTTGAAGATAATTCGGAATTAGCAACAGGCTACAGAAAGGTGTTTCATCATGAAAATTCCCATAATAATTTTCTTTTGCTAATGATTTTTTAAGCTTTACAGGAAAGCTCAAATGGTTTACGAATAAGTCTGCAAGTCGTAGATAATTTATAATGTTACACAATATTATTATAAATTATGGCCAATTAGGTTCAGTCATTTTCGGCTGTCATTTTGCCTGTCGCTTTCCTGTAATTTGGCCTGTCGTTTCCCTGTCATTTTCTTGTGGTCGCGAAAAAAAGACAGACAAAAAATGACACACCTGTCATTTTTTTCCTGTCATACGTTTTCACCCCCCCCAAAATTTAGAGTGAAACTCGAAAAATCGCTGAAAATCGCATTTATAGACGTTGGTAAATGTTAGAAAGTATTCTTATGAATGTTTCACACATGATTTCAGTGTATTTCGACGCGCTGAATCCGAATCCATTGTTCGTTTTGCTCTTACACCTGCAAATTTTGAGTAAATGGCGAAAAATCATGAAAAACCGTGAAGGTCCACATCCATGGATCTGGAAGCTACTGCTTCCTCAAAGTGTATCATTTTGTCTGGTTTTACTACTAAAGAAACGTTGGCATATGAATATATATATATAAATGCGATTTTTCACGGTTTTTCGCGATTTACTCAAAATTGTGGGGGTGTACGGGCAAAACGGACACCGAATTCGGATTCAGCGCGTCAAAAGACATAGGGATATGTAGGTGTAGTCAAAAGTACCGCCCACTTTTTATTTTTTGTGTGCCGGTATAATTATTAGAAATTTTTGGCACCATCGATTTTTTTAATCTAAATTTCCAAGTAATGTTTTTTTTTATTTCAAAATTTATTTCTGAATGTGTCTAATAATTATTGATAAAGAATTTTTTTATTATAAATCATGCAATCATGATGGAACCTAAGTCAAAATTTCAAGCTCGATTTCGCACAATGACTAAAAAGATTACACTGCTCTTTAAAATACAATTTGACAAAGAAATAAAACCATAGTTTTGCGGTATTATAGTTATGGTCGTTCTAATGTTTCGTTAGCTATAAGTCAAACTTCTGTTTTTAATCAGATAAAGCGTTATAATAAGAAAAATTTACTTGTGAATCTAAAAAATAAATGGATTTGATACATCAAAGAGTATAGTTTACTATCTTCCAATCACCCTACCTGAAAATGATAAAATTTATTTCTATGTTTCTAAACATTATTGACGAAAGTAAAAATTTCAAATGTGAATGATTTTTTTAAATTGGGCAATAATGCTTGATGATCATAAATTGTATTATAGATAGAAACTTTTCTTAAAGAAATCGTCTAGAATTTCTTTTAAAAATATTCCAGGACTTTTCCAGGTTTTCCAGGACAAAGAAAATAATTTTTCCAGGTACTTTTTTTTACAGTGAAAAAATACTTTTCACGAAATATAGTAGAATTTGTAGGTCCCGTGGAACGAAACAAAGTTTCATTTGCAAAATTTCTTTCAAACCCCCAAACTCTGATTTTATGGTAAAAAATGCAAATATCAAAAAAATTCTAATCCAACCTTTTTTTTCTGTTTTTATTATCAAAGTGAATTCAATTCCCTGAATAATCAACTTTTTTATTAGAATTGGTTGTAATTGACTGAGTTACAGAATTTGAAGCTAATTTACGTTTTTACTTTTCAATAAAATAATGGAATTTTCAAAAAAATACCTGTACTTTTAAAAATAAATTGTTGAATTTTCGACTTTAAAAGATGAATTCTCAACCAAAAATTAAAAGGTAAATTTTCAGTTACAAAATTAAATTTCAGCCAAAGAGATGATTTTTCAAATAAAATGATGGAATATTCAACTGGATTGCTTAAATTGTCAGTTAACAAAATTAATTTTAAAACAGGAATTTTCCAAAAATAGGTCAATTTTCAATTTAAAAAATTAATATTTCAACCAACAAAAAATGAGTTTTTAAGAAATAGTTCAACTTTTAACCTACTAGGTGAATATTCAACTATGGCGATGCTTCTTTAACTGGAATAGATGAATTGTAAACCAAAAAGATGTAGTTTGATTTTTAGTTAAAAAAATTTATTTTCAACAAAAAAGAACGAATTTCTAACTGAAATAGTTGAATTTTCAGTCAGAAAAAGTTATTGTTAAACACGAAAAGAGTAATTTCAATAGAATATGCCAATTTTTAACGGTACAAAGGAATTTTCATAAAAAATGATGAATCTTCAACGCAAAAAATGAATTTTTAAGAAAGGAATTTAATTTTCAAAAAAGTAGTTGAATTTTCAACAAAAATCATTAGTTTTCTACCAGAAAATACAAATTTTTAACCAAATACTTGAATATTCAAATAAAAAGTATAAATTTTCAACCAACTAGGTCAATTTTTTAATTTAAACAAAAAATTTTCAACCAAGAATGGAACAGCTAAATATACAGTTTATAAAATGTATTTTACAACAACAAAAACAATTCGCATGAAAATTGTGAAGTATTCAACTAATTAGCTTGAATTATTAGTTGAAAGAAATTAATTAGTAACAAGAAAAAGTATTTTCTACAAGGATCTTAAATTTTCATTTTAAACAAAAATCGAATTTTCAAGAAAATAGGTGAATTTTTAATCCAAGAGATGATTTTTCGATTGAAACGATGAATCGTAAAAAACATGTTTAAAAAATAAGTTAGATTTTCAATCAAATAAGTGAATTTTCTGCAAAAAAAGACGAAGTTTCAACAAAGTACATGATTTTTTTACTAAATACTTTTTGCAAATAAAAAAGATAAATTTTCAACCAGAAACGGAAAAAAGAAATTTTCAAAAAATTAATTAAATTTTTAACAATAAAAATTAATATAAAGCTACTTTTATAAATGAAAAAATCAATATTCGATTTCATATTACAATTATACAAAAAATTAGTCACGCTCTCGAAAAATTTCCCTAAAATTTTTAGGTTTGTCCAGGTGAGTAGACACCCTGATTATCATAAAAAAAACACCTACAAAAAAACGGTTCGAGCAGTTGTCTTTTTTTGTTCAGCAGAGAAGAAATTCAAAAACAATTTTTTTCCTCAAGGGGAAAAAATGCCAGGACCATGAGCAAAATTAAAGGACTTTTCCAGGTTCTTTTTCAGGTAGAGAAAAATTCAAGGATTTTACCAGGTTTTCAAAGATTTTCAGGACGTTAGACACTCTGTAAAAATTCATCTTTTTTTGGTAGAAAATTCATTGTCTTCGTTAACAATTTATCCGAGTTGCTTAAAATTGCAACTTTTTGGTTAAAAATTGATTTATTATGGTTGAAGAAATATCATTATAAAAATATACCAATGAAACATTTCTTTAGATTAATAAAATATTGCCTTTGCATAAATATTTATTTCTATAATAAAGGAAATGTTTCATTTGATCAGTAAAATCAAATTATTCATTTCAAATAAATATTTATTTCAACGAAATAATTATTTTGTTACATAACACATTTATTCATTTGGTTCATTAGAAACTTATTATTTAATTAATTATTATTATTTAATATTAAACTATCTTGTTAATAATGTTATATATTTCCACTTAAAATCTAAATTTGGAAGTTTTAACTTTACTGTTTAAAACTGTTGTCACTTTTTTTATAAAATATTTACTTTCAAGTTTTTCAATTAGTATTTGCATACAAATATATTTATATCCATGTAATTGTAAGCAACACAAAGACCGGGAGTTTTTTCCAATTTTTGAGTTTATTAAATGGCTTATTTGTATCGTGAATTAAGTAAGCTCAAATAGATAAATCGTGAAAAATTTTCTGTTTTCGAGCAAGAACTTGTAAATATCTTATGCAGGTAGAGGTCACATATCAGGAACCAGGATGCATGACATAGCCGATTTTCAAGATGAAAATATTTTTCGCTGATTGTTTGTATAAAGTTTAAAATGTTTCTCAATCTTTTGCTCGAATTTCTAAGCCTCCCAATAAACGAAAATATTTTTTATTGACTTTAAAAATTAGAAAAAGTAAATAACAGTTTAGTAAACCTAATGAAATAGTGACTAATATATATATAAACTGAATTTTTAAAATAAATATTCATTAGATCTTTCAGATTTATTCTAATCTTACTTTTAAGCGCAGAGTTTTCTAAATAAACATAAGACAAAAAAGTAAAAAATTTATGCTTAAATTTAAGAAATTGTTTCTATAACTTCGTTTTTTTTTTCGATTCAAGGTAAAAGTAACTTCTCAAAAATGTGTCGAGTTGAGACTAAAATATTTGTATTCGAATAAAAATAAAAAAAATGTCTTGTAATAATTTATTTCCTTCAAAGTTTCAGTTTTCCACTGAATTATAATGACTTCATACTCTCATTATTTTTTTACAAAATAAGTTTGTATTTTTCTGAAACAACAAAAAAAAATTCATTTATTTTTCAAATTAAATTTCAGAACCAAACAATATAAAAAGAAATGTAAATCAATTAAAGATTTAGTTAGTGTTAAATATTAATATATTTAAATTATTTTAATGAATTTCACTAATTTTTGGAAGATTTTATTATTTAACAGTTGATTAGTTTGAAATATGAATATAGTGAACTTTTTGAATTTACATCATTTTAATTTAAATTATAATATGTTGAAATAAATTTGGATCCATTAATAAATTTCTAAATTTTCTAATTTTTTTAGAATCTTACAAATATGTGTGGTAATTGTTTAGTTTAATGAAAAATGATCATGAACACCATAATTTTTTGTAAAACAAAATTTCATAAAAAGTAATTTTAATAAGATTTCTGCAAATTTTTTTAATGATTTCTCATTCTGACAAACGACATTTTAATAGATTTCTAGAAACGTCAAAATAAAATCTGGCAGATTTTTCAAAGATTTGTCTAATTTTGGAAAAATTTTCAAACATGTTAGACAAAATTTGATTAATTTTTCAACAAATTTAGAGGGTTTGAAAAAGATTAAATAAAATTTAAAATACAAGAAGATTTAAAAAAATGAAAAACACAGCGTACGTTTTTGAAGACTTTTGAGAAACGCAAAACAGAATGTAAATTTTTAAAGATATCGAAATCAAGATTCGAAACTTTTGGAGGATTCTGAAAAGTAGAAAAATAAAAAGATTTTTTTTAAGATTGGTGAATCTCAACAATCTGAAAGAGATTTAGCTAGTCTTTTTAAAATCAAATGAAAAATTTTCCTAGATCGACAATAAAAAATAGTTAAAGAATTAATTTCTGCGATTTAGTCCAAACCCCATTTTTTTTAAATATGATTGGAAAATGTTTCTGTACCGCTTTTGGTGTTATTAAAAATTGTAGATAATTTTTTAATTACAATTAAATTATTCGTTATGAGACGGTTAAAAATACTCTACTGAAAATTCAGCACATTCGTTAGTTATACTGTAAACAAAATTCTCCAAAATCGCTATGAAACAGTATCTTCCATTTACAAATGAAAAACTTTTTTTGCTATTCTGACCTTCACCCTAGTGACTTTATTTAATTCTATTAGTAATTATCATAGAATATTTTTTTTAGTTTTTTTTATTTACATTTTTCTTCTTTTTTTTTTTATCGAAGAATATTTATATATCCTGATTTTTCGGTGATTTTTTAAAACAATTTTCTTAAATTTGTCCTTGGTCTTTAGATTGAATTTTCAACTCGTTACGGAAAATTTTTTAATCAAAAATGGAACAGCTGCATTTTCAGCCAAAAAATTATTCTTTCACCAAAAATTTGAAATTTCCAACAAAATACTTATTATTCAGTTTGCTCAACATTGGTCGCAAATCTTCTATTGATTCTTCTATAATAACTTTATCATCTGCAAACTCTAACCCACGTACCCTTACTGTCCCGAGATCCACAAATAATCATAAATTCACTAAATAATAATAAATGAATGAACAAATAAATAAAAGTTCATCCACAATTCACGTAAGGTATTTTTCTGAAATTTTCACCTCCCCCCTCCCCCCTCTTCCCTATGTAAGATGCCTTGAGATTTGCTGTCCCCTCCCTCTCTCTTCAAATCTTGCTAAAATTCTATAAACTTAGGGAACAAAATTACATATAAAATATAAATTCTGTTAATTAAATATACGTAGAAGCTTCAAATTAAATTATAATGCAAATTATAATTATGAATTATAAAAAATTATGAATTATAATGCTGCTTTGAGGAAATTAAATGGGTAAATAATAATAAGTATTTAGTTACGATTTTAGCACAATTTTATAATATCTTACTATTATTCTTCAGTCTAAAAATTATCGAAATTTCTATTTAAGGTAAAGGTACCTATCATGAAACATGTCCCAATTATGAAACAGTTTGACAAATAATTCGATTTATAAATAATTTAAAGGTATATTTTTGACTACAAATTACTTTATTAATAATTATGAAAGTTAGGCTTCTTATCTATATGAAAATCCAGTATGGTTCTGAAGTTTTAGGCACTGAAGAATAATTTTAATTATCTAACCTCCACACTCGGGAAAATTGACTGCCATTTCTTTGAGTCAGAAGGCTTGATACCTATAATTTGTTTTATCTCGTGTGTGCACAAATTTTGATTATTTCACACGTGTAATACATTAAATGACAGCTTAAGGTTTATAGATTTGAGATTACTGCGATTTTTCTTTATTTGGATGCAACTTTATTTATTGATTAGTTGTTTCATAATACGTACACCTTATTTCAAATTGTCCTTATTTATGGAACGGAGAAACATGGGTGTTTCATATCGAAGGGCACGTTTTCAACGCTTGCTCATATTTATGGAACAGAGGAACTTTTGCAATAAAATTTCTTTTTCATTATATTAATATGAACTATGTTATGTTATTATCATATAATACTTAAACTTTGAGTTGAACAAATTAATTGTCAACCAAAAAAATATTAATTCTCAACAAAATAATTGAATTTTCAACCAAAGTGATCAATTTTCAAATAAAATGATGAATGTTCAACTGGAATAATTGAATTTCAAACCAAACGCATAAATTTTCAACTAAAATGACGACTCTTTTAACTGAAATGGTGGAATTTTCAACCAAAAAGATGAATATTCAACCATGAAGATTAATTTTATGCAAAAAATACGATTTTTCTGCACAAAATATGAATTTTACAAAAAAAAATAGAGAAGAATGTTCAACCAAAAATAGAATAGTTAAACGTTAAGTTAAACAAATCAATTTTTAACGAAAAAAAAACGATTTTCAATCAAACAGTTCAATTTTCAACTAATGTGATGAATTTTCAACTGAAATGATGAATCTTCAACTGGAATAGTTGAATTTTATACAAAAACGTACAACAAATTTTCACCAAATATTTTAATTTAAAAAAAAAGATCAATCATCAATCAAACAGTTGCACTGTTGAATAAAAAGATACTTTTTTTAACCAAAAATATAATAGTTAAATTTTCTGTTCAAAAAACTAATTTCTAATAAGAAAAAAATATGAATTTTCAACCAAAGTAATCAGTTTCCAAATGAAATGACTCATTTTAACTGGAATAATTGAATCTGAAAACAAACAGATAAATTTCCAATTAAAATGATGAATCTTTCACTGAAACGGTTGAATTTTCAACCAAAAAGATGAATATTCAACCATGAAGATTAATTTTCTAAAAAAGAATACAAAATTTCAAGACAATATATGAATTTGCAACTAATTTGTTGAATTTGCAACTGACTATGATACATTTTTAACCAGCAGTTGAATTTTACAAAAAAAATAGAGAAGAATTTTCAACAAAAAATAGAATAGTCAAACGTTAAGTTAAACAAATTAATTTTTAACGAAAAAAAACGGATTTTCAATCAAATAGTTCAATTTTTGACAAATGTGATGAATTTTCAACTAAAATGATGAATCTTCAACTGGAATAGTTGAATTATATATCAAAGAGGTACAAGAAATGTTCACAAAATATTTTAATTGAGAAAAAGATCAATGATCAATCAAACAGTTAAGCTGCCGTCTAAAAAAGATACATTTTTGATCAAAAATAGAATACTTACATTTTCTTTTAAAAAAAAACTAATTTCTAGCAACAAAAAAGCGAACTTCCAACAAAATAGTTACATTTTCAACTGGAATAGATAAATTTTCAGTTAGAAAAATTGATTATCAACAAGGTCGTTAAATTTTCAATCAGAAATGAATTTTCAATTAGAATTATGAATCTTCAACTGGGATAATTGAATGTTCTACCAAGAAGGTACACACAATTTTCAACAAATATTCCCATTTTCAAATAAATAAATAAAAGAATATAATATATATAATAATATATATATATAATATATAATAATATAATAAGAATATAATAAAAGTGTAACTGACATCAATTGAACAGTTAAATTTTCGTCCAAAAAAAGATACAATTTTAACCAAAGAGGAAATAGTTAAATTTTCTGTTAAAAAAAAACAACCAATTTTCAGCAAAAAATAAAATGAATTTTCAACAATATAGTTAAATTTTCGACTGGAATAATGAAATTTCTAGTGAAAAAAACTTATTTTCAACATGGTCGTTAAATTTGCAATCAGGGATGAATTCTCAATTAAAATGATGAATCTTCAACGAAAAGAATTAATTTTTTAAAAAGAGTTACACTTTTAAGGAAGGAGTTAAATTTTCAACTAAAAAAGATAAATTCTCAACAAACAATGTAATGTAATTTTAATTTCAACCAAAAAAAATTTCAATTCTGAATAAAAAACAGTCAAGTACGACCAAACAAGACAAATTTTCAAGAAAAGTTGTGTTTTGAATTAGAAAATACTTTTCAGTCAACAGAGAAAACAAATTTAAAAGGAACTGTTGAATATTCAAGGAAAAATATGAATTTTCAACCAAGAAGAATAATTTTTCACGAAAAAGGACGAATAATCAATAAAACACAGGAAGTTATTATAGAGTACAATAAAAGAAAGAAAACGAAAAGGGTACTTACCTGATATTTGATTTACACTTTACTTTGACCAAGTTTCTTAAGTTTTGACTTCATCCTACATGGTCTTTTCTTCGTTCTCATTCACCTAAATAAAAAGTCATTCCCTATAACGAACATTTTTTAGCAAAAATAAAATATAATTCACTTCGTTCACGAAAACTACCCTTCGTAGGTTAGGTTTCTCAATTTTAATGAAAACTTGTATTCAATTTATGAATCTCTATGAACGATTGAAATAAAAGTTCATTGTACCATTTAGTTCGATTTGATATAAAAAATAATATAAAACAAGCCATAATAATGAGAAAAAAACACATTTCTTTGCTGTTCCATAATAGGGACATGCATTATGGAACACCGGTACAAGAGTCCAAAACTTGTTTCATAATAGGTACATAAAGGTCGTTCCGTATTTTCATAAATATAATAACTTTGCCTAAATTCAATTAAACTTTTAACAGGTGTTTCGTATTCAGAAAAGATCAGCGCATTCATTGATATGAACATTTTGTAAATATATTCTACTATCGTTCAAAAATTAACGAAAATCTCAAAACCTCCTGAAAATTTGTCTCGTGATAGGTACCTTTACCTTATTTATGGCAGACTTCAAAGACGTTCCCCTTTTTTCGGTTTTTATTTTAATGCGAACTGAATTATTAGAATCCAATAAGAAAATCCAAATATTTCTGGCCGAAAGTTCATTCAGTCTCATTGGCTCAAAAATTCTACAATTTGATTGAAATTTTTTTCCTTCTTGACTGAAAAATTTCTCTTCGGTTGAAAATTCAACTATTCTTTGGAACATTCGCATTTTTGGTTTTAAAATTCTTCTCTTTTTGTAGAAATTTGATCTATTTTGGTTAAAAATGTAACTGTTTGGTTAAAAATTAATCTGTTCAGGTTAAAAATTAATTTTGTCGTTGAAATTTCACATCTTCGGGTTACACATTCAACTGCTGTCTAGGAAATTCTTATTTTGGGCTCGAAGATTCAAAAATATGGTAGAAAATTCAATAACTTGGTAGCAAGATCCACAAGTGTTGAAGATATTAGTTGATAGTAGATGAAGATTCATAATTTAAGTTTAAAATTCATTTCTTTATTTCACAATTTAACCATCTTGTTGAAAATTCTTTTTTCTGTCCAAAATTTGTTCTACTGAAAATTTTACTATTACATTTTTTGCGAAAAATTTATCTTGTTAGTCGAAAATTCAACTATTTGGTTGAAAATTAATTGATGTATTTTGTTGAAAATTATTTCTTTTTGTTATAAAATCCATTCTTTATAAATGCAACTGTTTGGTTGAAAATTAATCTGTTTTAGTTGAGAATTCACATATTTTGTTGGCAATTCGAAGTTTTTGGTTGAATGTAACTGTTTTTGATTTAAAATTGAACTATTTTTTGATAAAATATCTACTGTCACATTTTTTGTTGAAAATTAATCTTCTTAGGTTGAAAAATCAACTTCTTCCTGAAAAACTGAACTACTTTCTCAAAACAAATTTTTATATATATATATATAAAGATGCTTAATTTTAGTGGAACATTCATCTTTTTGGTTGAACATTTATTCAAAATTAAAAATCGTTCCGGCTCGAAAATTCAACATTGTGGATGAAGTTTTTTTTTCTTTATTGTCTGGAAAATCATTCTCGGATTTGAAAGTTTACCTCTTTTGGTAGAAATTTTATCTTTTTTTCAAATCAACTGTTTTTGACTCGAAATAAAAATCTTTTTTGGTCAAAATATTAACTATCACATGTTTTTTTCAGAATTGATCGGCTTTGTCGGCTCCTCAGATCAGGTTAGAGATTAGGCCATTTAAAAATTGAGCAATAAAACATTATAAAGTTTAAAAAAAAGATATGTAAAATTAAATGATATGAAATTAGAAAACCTTAAAATTCCAGGTCATAATCGGTCATTATAAAACAATAGACAATTTCAAAATTAATGTAACAATATATATATATATATATATATATATATATTTATACAATTTTGAATTAAGAGTATTTTAAACTAACAATCTGAAATTAGTTATCCGAAATCAATAACTTGTAAACTTGTATGAATTACGAGTAAATTATTATTCAATTTATGTGCAATTTATAATAATTCCATAATAATTGCCAAGGCTCCAAATAAAAAGCTATACAAATACAATCGGTTAACGGAAGGGAAGGAATCGGGGAATCTAGGAATACTTCGGTATATGTGGGAATAAGTAGGAATATAAGGGAATATTTGGGAATATAAAGAATATCAAGAATATCAATAATATTTGGGAATATATAGAATATCAAGGATATCAAAAATATCAAGAATATCTGGGAATATTGAAAGAATATATGGAAATATTTAGTGAGAAGAAATTAAACCCTTAAAGTTATCC
Source organism: Andricus quercusramuli (assembly GCA_932178445.1). NCBI lineage: Eukaryota > Metazoa > Arthropoda > Insecta > Hymenoptera > Cynipidae > Andricus > Andricus quercusramuli. The sequence continues at coordinate 33,854 of CAKNXH010063690.1, read as the reverse complement.
CCTCTCTGTGATAACAAAGAATCAGGGGGGTCGCTGAAGACCCCAGCAGAAATTTCTTTATTATAACAAGGATTTTCAATATTTTTGCACGAAAATTTTCTTGAATATACTTCTTCATATCCTTTATAAGATAAAACAAGTTAATATATTTATTTTTGATTTTAACATATGAAAACAAAATTAAAAACTAAAAAGAAATGGAAAAAATGACTCGCGATTAGAAAAAGGCGGGGTAAAAAGACCCCAGGGATAACTTCAAGGGTAAATGAATTTTTAACAAAAC